>JACWBX010002854.1:706-26233 GCA_014622435.1 Polypedilum pembai
AGTAACGTATATTTTGTAAAAGTACGCTAAAAATCATAAAATTTGATTTTTCTTATGATAAAATGATCTGTTAAACTATATTTAGCAGCAACAAAACATTTTCAAATAGCCAAAAAAATTCAAAAATACTAAGAAAATTTGCTATTCGAAAAACGGAAAACGGGACGGAACGGCCGTTTTTTGAGCCTAAAAACGGAAAACGGCCGTTTTCTGAAAATGCCGTTTTTCAGAAACCCTAGACGCTTGCATATGGATATTTAGTGCAAGCTTGTTGTTTTTACAAGAGAATCATTATTCAAAACAAAAGCTTGCATTTTATGGATTTATACTTGATAAACATGCTTCTATTTTTAAACTATCTCTCATTAAAATTCATTAAAACAATAAATTGACATTAAAATTGTCGCAACATTTAAAACTTTAAAGGAATTTTCTAAAAAATTAATCTGAACATCATACGTAAATTGGCAAGCGTAAATGGAACTGGATTGTCGATACTCTCCTCTCTAAAACCCTGATGATATGACACGAAAAGTATTATTTTGGAATTCATCGGGAGGGAAAGGCGAAGACGATCCATGGTGATTAGTCAAAACGATCAAATTAATTGTCATGTGTAAATATATAGACTTATTTATTTTATTTTCTTTCCCTTGACATTTACTAAAATTTTTATGTTCTGCAATAAATCTAAATTTTTTTTTGATTTTGAGTAAATTAGTGAATCTAAATATAGTATAGTATATGTCAAGATTAAAAATATAAATAATTTTATTTTCCTGAATTAACATTTTAATTGAGCATATAAATAGTTTTGTGAATAGTTTTTCATAATAAATTGAGTAGCTTTTAAAGAGATTATAAATTATAACGTAAAAGCAAATTGTTGTCTAATATTTTTTTAAAACTATGCATACGCTATCCCATGTTATAAAGAATATTTTCTCCATAAAATATATAAAGTTTGGTTTTTGGCTATCTCAAATTGAATCAATTTTTCAAACTTCCTTTTTATGCTTTTCTTCATGATTTTTTTTTACTTTATGAATAAAAAATGCTGAAACGTAAACAAGCTACTGGCATTAAATTATTCATATTTCAGCGACGTTTGTACGTGATATTTAAGCGCTTTATAAAATCAAATTCTGAAATTTATTTTGTAGGTCAATGTCACGCATTTAAAAAAAAGCTTAAACTTCACAATTAGTGAGTAAATATTGTATCAATAAATAAAAGTGCTTTCGGAACGTACTCTAAAAGATAAGGTTCCTTACGACAGTTTGATTGAGATGTTTTGTAGTGTTACAGCGAAGTAGAGACACTCAAGCAGCTTCACTGGTAGGAATAAAATCCTTGTTTGAAAGTCGCTAGTAGCAGCTATTAGCTTCTTTGCGAAGATGCAAAAACATACAACCAACACTATCGTGTGTCTGGTGGAATTAGAACATAATAAGGGTCAGTCTACGTGGCCTATAAGCTAGCTACAGTTCAAAAATCAAATTCATCTATCCATCAATTGTTAAGAAAAGAAGGCAATTGGTTTATCTGAAAAATTTTCTGTTATCACCAACACAAATGTTTATAGACAGATTAGTAAAATTAACTGTCAGTGACGCGTTAAAAGCGCTTTTTTCTCTTACAGTTCAGTGTTTTCTTGCAAACAAGAGGTGACAGCTTCGAAGAAAAATTTATTTTTTCCCCTTTTTCTCCATTTTCTTCATTTTTCTACACTTTCTTTTTTTGTTTATTTTATGAACATTTCATGATTTAAGAAGTTTACATAGTTTTAATATAGACTTAAAAAATTGGCAGAAATCATCTAAATAGATCTAAGAAGCCTAATTCAAAAAAATTTAAACTTTTAAACTTCTTTCTTTCTTCGAAGCTGTCACCCCTCGGTTGCAAAACTTAATCTATTGAAGTTTTAATGAAATTGAACTCAAATTAATTTCAAAAGACTTTTTTTTAAAATTCATGAAAAATTTTGAAAAAAAAATTGACTTTAAATGCAATGTACATCAATTGTATTTGAAACATATTTTTGAAAAGATTTATGGTGAAAAAATTTTTGTGATGAAAAATTTTTTTCTTCAAATTCTATACAAATTCTTTGAATAACTTGATAAAGGCATGAAGTTTCGGGAAAAACTTCCGTTACACAAGTCTTATGGTCGACATCAATAGATTAATGCAAAAAGTTTGACAAAAAACTGTTCTGGTAAAGACTAGTTAGGGTAGTTAACAGCGCCTTTTTACTATGAAGAAAATGCGCAAAAAAATAAACTGAAATATAAATAAAAGTTTTTGGTAAAAGAAATTAATGAATATTGAAATATTATAGAATAACGAAATTCTTCAAAAGAAATGAAAATTTATGCATGTTGCTTTTTTGACATAATTTATCACTCCCACATGATTCCAATTTAGACCTCCTAATACCCATAGTCTTTTTCTCATTGTTCATAAAAATGCATGAATATACCCACTCATTCTCAAAGGAGCATGAAAGAGATGAAAAGTCAGGAAAATAAATTTTTGATATTTATACGAGAAGCTTTTCTTTATTATGTTTATGAGAGTATATGAACAAGGTAAAAGACGTTCGTTATTTTATCAAAAGTGAATACAAAACCACTTCTTTCAAAGGAATGATTGATGTAGGTTTTTTAATTAACGTTTTTGGGTTAAAAATATTTTTAATTTTTCTGTTGTAAATAAAAGTTTCTCATTTCACAGACATTAAGTTCTGAGCTGCCTTGATGGGTCAGTAGTAAAACACTAATTAACCTTTGGGTTAATGCCTATAACATCTCAATACTATGTAAATATTATCATGTAGCAGTCAATAAAGTCTCAAATTTTTATTATTATTATTATTATTGTTATTATAAAGAATACTTCACTAGTAAAACAAAAATTGCTTTGTTTACAATTTGCAAGAAATTTCGATCGCGTTAAAAATTTACGAAGAATGAAAATTAGTTTAATTTCAATAAATATAGACCTATTATGGAATAAAACTACTGTCTTCCCTCTTTGATTAATGCTTTGAATAATTACCAATTCTAATGACTTAGTCATATTCAATTTTATAAAAAATTTAAAAACTCGATAACAAACTTATGATTTTCTTATTTTAAGATAAAAATTTTAATTTTCGATTTTAAGAACAATATCGAACCATTTTTGATTTTTTTTTATTTATCCCAGGGATATTAAGTCCAGGAGTAAGCACCTCATGATTTTGTATGTTTATTTTTCTTCTCTTGACTAGACTTGCAATTTTTAAATTTGTGATCTTGAAACAAAAATGTTGAAGTAAGGTTAGAGTTTCAAATAGTTTCTGAATTTTAAAAAAATATTTTTTGACGAAAATCTAGTCGAATTAAAGCCATTTATTATTAGTCCAAGTCGATTTCATCATACTGACCAAACAAACAATCAAAGAAACGAAAGGGATTGACTAAATGTTATGAATTTTAATCTAAAATTTCATTTTATATCCTTGATATTTTCTACATTTTTCATAAAATAAAATTTAAAAATTTTTATTTTGATTTATCAACATATGTATTTGACGATGATTTGAATATATGCATAAAATTTAAAAGAATTTTTCGTTATTAATTTTTATTAGGTTTCATCTTTATTATACGGATATACAAAAATAACTTCAGTAATCGTAAAGATCGTTAATATATTTTAATTTAAGTGATTAGAAAAAGTATCGTAAACCTACAATAGTTAATGACAGGAGAGAAAAAATAATTTTTCAAGCTGTTGTGAAAAGTCTGCGAACGTTGTTATTAAAATAATACCATTTTCACATGAGCTAGCATCTTTCATGATGTTCACTGAGATTTTACTCTACTTTTTAGAAGTAATGTTAGGTCAATGTCAATTGAAAAACATATACAGAATTGAAGCTATAGGAATAAAAATTTCGCTAATTTATCATCGATTTGTATATTTATTAAAAACTTTATTTTCTGAAAAAAAACTTTAAGGATTTCATTGGTAATTTTTAAATAATTTTTTTAGATAGATAGTTCAAAAATGAAATTGAGAAAAATCTTATTTGCATGTGTTTATTTTTATACGTAGAAGAAAAAATACATAAAGAAACCTTTTTCAAATTATTTATAAACTCAAATTTAAAATCTTTTGCCAAATAATAAATCTACAGATTATGATGCAAGAACTGTTTTCTGGAAATTTATTTAAAAAAAAACAATTAAGTTTTAAAAGAACATAAAAGATTTAAAAAATAAGCTAAAAATATGTATCATATGAAAAAAATAAAAGATTGCATAAACGTAAAGTTTAGGAATTTTAATTTAAAGTGTCTCAATTATTTTCAATTATTACGTTCACACATTGGGAAATAAGAAATTTTTATTTTACGTCATCATTAATATTTTTTATGACATATATTTTACAAAAATCGAATATTTTATGGAAAAAATTAATTGATACTTGATTCTCGCATCATAGAGTTTATCACACTTTTCAACATGATAGATTGTCAAATAATCGAAAAGTATAAATTTTTATCACTTTATAAATTGCTTCTTATCACTGCTGGTCTTAATTATCAAAGCTATAAACAGATAGATAAAATGAATTTGAAACTCTAGCAGACTTTGTCGCACAATTTACAATTAAATTTTGATTAGAGGAATGTTCAATAGAATTCAATAAGAATTTCCCACAAAAAATATCTTTTGAATCAAAATTTGATTTTTTATTGATTTTAATACAATTTAATTTACTTTTTAAAAAATTCTTTTTATTTTTTGCCTTTTTAAATGAGTTTTTTCAAATTTTCTGGTTAAATCTCGTATTAAAGTATAACTATCAATCCCATAGTGGCTAAAACTTTATCATCAAGAATGAAACTGATTTAAAGTCGTCAGAATAATATCACAAA
Organism: Polypedilum pembai; assembly: GCA_014622435.1. Lineage (NCBI taxonomy): Eukaryota > Metazoa > Arthropoda > Insecta > Diptera > Chironomidae > Polypedilum > Polypedilum pembai. Next base: position 5,637 of record JACWBX010002854.1, read on the forward strand.
AAATTATAAATTTAATCATACGCATATATCTTCAATTTATATTTATATAATTCTATCTATCTATCTATCTGTTTAATACAATTTCATTTATTTAATTTTTTTTTAAATTTCTATATTTATAAAAAATGGTGAAGAATAAAGTTTAATTAAAGTTTAATCTTGAATATAGATCAATTCTCATTATTATTAAAATTAAAAATTTTGAATTTGATTATTAAATCATCAACATATATTTTCACTCTATCATTATAAATTTTTCCCACGTTCTGTTTTTTCCGCGATGTATTCTACAGTAACTAAATCGGATTTCTTTTTAAAATATTGATTTTTGGTTTGTGTGTGCAGCGAACTAAATTATACATGTGGATACTTACGTTCATCTTTGTTATTGTCCATTCCTTTATAAAGCACTGAATTTGTTTCAAAATAAATTCAAGTTTATTGTGAAAATTCCAAGAATTTATAAACAATTGATTGCTGGCAGAGAAGAACGAAGTTTTTTTTCAATTTTTTTAAAAATTTCTTTCGTGTCTACATAAATTTTGGAAAAATCTTTAAATGAGCTATTAAGTTTTTCGTGCAAAAATATACTTCATGTCACTTTTCACAATTTTCTCATTTATTTTTTTAAAAAATATGTATTATAAAGAAGAGTAAAATTATAATAATCCTTAGTTTTTCATACTACTTTGACAGATGGAATTTCAATGACTTCACAACGTAAACTGAACTTGTGAGTTTTTCTTCGATCGCCACAAACAAGTGAGTGAGAAGGAACATTTACTTTGTTGTTGTATTTCAGCTATACTTTTTATATGCGACTCATTCAATGGAAATGAAATGAAAAAAAAAATTGAATACAGTGATTCACATTTTTCTTGTCTTTTTCCTATATTTACACGTAAAATATACAAATAGTATATAAAAATGGTAGTTTTTCATATTTACTAAATACTTTTGTTACAATTTTTGCCTTTTTTGTTCTAATATCGTAACTAATACTTATTGACTGCGGTATTTTTCTTATTAATATGCTTTTTCATCAACCACTACTCATAGAACAAGAAAATAAATCGTCATTTTCGACTTTTTATGTGTGCATGTGGGGAGAATAAACTGAAGAAGAAATAAATTTATTTAAACGAAAATTTTTTTAAATAAAAGCTTTTATAACATCATTGATGATAAAAAAAATTAAAAAATTTCTTCCTAATTGAAATTAGGAATTCAAAGTATGTTTTTGTTTTCAGACTAATAATTATTGTGAATTTTTTTATAAATTTTGTACTATTAAAATAATGTTCTTAAAGTATTTACAATAAAAGTTTTTGATGAGCACGACTGTAAGAAATATAAACAGAAAGGCTCTAATTAATTTTAATTGGAATGATGAAATGTGTTATCGAAATATTTTGGTGATACATTTTTGTAACAATATAAATAAAATGAATTAATACTGGTTGATGCAAAAATCAAATTATTTTTGAAATATTTTAAAAAATTTAAATGTTAAAATAAATATATATATCTCTTCTATTTATTGATAAATTTACGAAAATATCAACTAAATTATATAACATTTTGTGGTATATTGTAAGAAGCATTAAAATTTCATATATCAAATTAAAATTCATCTGTATTATTATTAATCTACATCAATTTATTGATGTATCAATATTTGTTTTTTTGCTCACTCAATTAAGAATCAAGTCGCTAATCATTGAAACTAATCGGAGCTATGTATAAGAGTATCTTTATTATCATATATTTCTTTATTCTTATTGTTTCTCACATTCATAATGTAAAATATTTATAGAATATTATTTTCAATGAACAACTTACATTATTTAAACTAAAATATTATTAAGCATTAATCGCTTGATTTTCACTGCCGTTACTTCCAATTTATAAAAAATTCCTAACGATTTATAAAAATTTAAATTTTTAAAGCTATCAAATAATTTTAAAAGCTTTGTTGAATAATAAACAAAAACAAATCTCAGATATTGCAAAAGAATATTTTTTGAAAACAAATTAATTCACTGTATATTTGTCATTATATAGAAAGCAAATATTTTACCAAATTAGTACATAATAGTTCGAATAAATATGAAGAAATTCGTGGTGTGTTTGCTCTATACAATTATCTTCTTAGTTCTACCGGCATTATCAATAGAACCAATTAGTACAGTTGGATTTGCAATAGCAAGTGGTTTAGGATATAAATACTTTGATACAATTAAATTAAATACATATTGTAAATTTAGAGAATGCTGCAATAAAGATGTCATACCCCACAACATTCTGGGTTTGAAAGAAAAACTTGAATCAAAATTATTTGGTCAACATATCGCTCAGGAAAAGGTATTCAAAGCAGTTGCCTCACATTATGAAAATATTGAAGATTCTAAGAAGCCACTAGTAATGACTTTTCATGGAACACAAGGCACAGGAAAAAATTATGTTGCGAGCATGATTGCAGAAGCTGTTTTTGAGAAAGGAATCAAGAGTGAGAATTTCCATATGTTTCACGGTTCACAATATAGTGACTCGAGTAAAATCTTTGAGCATAAATGTGAAATAAGACAGAAAATAGAAGATGCTGTACTTTCATGTCCATATTCGATATTTGTATTTGATGAAGTTGACAAATGTCCACAAGGTATTTTCAATGGAATTACGTCATTATTGGATCATCATACGTTAGTAAGAGGAAAAGATTTAAAGAAATCTATCTTCATATTTCTCACAAATTTTGGAGGAGAAGATATCACAAAAATACTTCATCATCTAATGCATAAAAAAGCTCTCTTTCGACATCAAGCGAAACTTCATCATTTTGAAGAAACTGTAAGAATAGGATCTTATAATAAAGAAGGCGGCTTAAAGGAAACTGAATTAATTAAAGCAGCAGTGATAGACTTTTATATTCCTTTTTTACCACTTGAGGAAAAGCATGTGATTGAATGTATAAAAGAAGAGTTTAAAAGTTGTTCAGGTTTCAATCCAAGACAAGTTATCGATGAAGTGATTAAATACATAGGATTCAATACTGTTACGAAATTTGCACATACAGGATGTAAAACAGTTTATGCAAAAGTCCTTGTGGAATGCACTTAACAATTTAATAAAATTCATTTTCTTTGTTAATATTCATTTATAAAACAATTTTCTTATTTCATATTGAAAATTTCAGGAATTTTTTTATTGATGTTGTTTGTTATTCATCGCACAATAAAATAACATTTCCACCACATTATTTGTGGTTTCCCTTTTCTGCTTTTCATCTTATTTATTCATCACGCATCATCTTTTCTTTCTGTTTCTGGAGCTTTTTCTTCGAAACCTTCTTCTTCTCAGGCTCTTCATCGGCAGGCTTTGAAGGGGCAACTTTCTCCTTTTCTGTGAGTGTTAATTCAATGTGACACGGTGAAGACATGTATGGATTAATACGACCGTGAGCACGGTATGTACGGCGACGTAAACATGGTGCACGATTGACCTAAAACAAATTCGTATTTATGCGTGCTTTCATTTTATTTATTTTTTCTCAAAACTTTACCTGAATGTGATCAATAACTAAATTGTCAGTATTTAAACCTTTGTAATCAGCATTAGCTTCTGCGTTCTTAAGCAATTGGAGAAGGAAATCAGCAGACTTCTTTGGCCAGCGACCAACTGAAGTTCCCCACTGTTTTGCTTGAGCACAGCGACCAACTGCACCATTGAAACGACGGAAAGGAACACATTCTTTTTGTTCCATAACATTCTTCAAGAAACGTTGAGCTCTTCGCAATGGCATATGCTTAATTGCTTGAGCAGTCTCACGAGTATTCTTTAAAAGATATCAATTGATATAACATTATTTTACTTTATAATATTTATTTTAATTTACCTTGAAGTGAACTCGCAAGTTGTCGCCACGAGCCTTACATGATTTTGAAATATTTTCAGGTTCTCTTGCGTATGCTCCCATTTTTCAATTGATTCTGTAATTTAAGCAACAAAAAAATGTTAGTGTTGTTTTTGATATTGTATTTTATAGGTTAATTCTTTGGTAAAATTTTTAATCCAAATGTTTTTATACAATTCGAATAATTTAAAGTAATAATATGACTATTTCTAATAAACAATAACATTAGATTGCACTTTCTTTTAAAAATCACTCATAAATCGATCTCAAAACTAGTTTAAATAATTAAATTATTTCTTTACGAACCTTCGCAGAAAAATAGTGAGGAAAAAAGAAAGAATCAAGCGAAATCATAGAAAACATCGAAAAAATTTCGTAGTTTCGTATTCTCATAGAATTCATCGTAGGTTTGATAAAAATCCCTGCTAGAGTAACCGATTGTTAGAGAGAAAAAAATTTAAAGCGAGAAATTAGAAAATAAATTCTCGGTGAAATAAGTATTAAACCGATCCAAAAACCGCATTTAATTACGCTTAGACGATTAAAATTTAAGTGAAAGTTCTTGTTTGTATTAATTAATTCCAAGTTTTTTCTGAAAAACAAGTAAGTTATAATCCTTTTCCTTCTAACCAATAAAAATTATACTTTTAAAACCATTTAGCTTGTACTCGAGTAGCTAGAGATTCTTATATTACCTCTTTATTTGTGAATTGTTGTAGACACTAGTTAATCAAAAAACATGATTAATTTTTCACCTAATGAACAAATTCTAAAAATAACGCTCTTTGAAGAGCGAAAAATCTGGAAAAATTTTTAATCTCAATAGCTTTGCGTTTTTCTGCAAGTTGTCAGTCGAAATTTATACATTAAAATTATTATATTTTGCAGATAATAAACGGCACAACAAAATGAGTGATAGAAAAGCAGTCATTAAAAATGCTGATATGGGCGAAGAAATGCAACAAGATGCAGTAGATTGTGCGACTCAAGCTCTTGAAAAATACAACATCGAAAAGGTAACGATTTTTTTTTCTTTAACAACACACAAACCCACAAATATATTGCATTTTATGTCTCAAGACTTTTTGTCTTGATTGATCCAACACAAAATATAAGGCAACGCAATATATCAACCTACCTACATATACACATATTTATATTTTAAATGACTTTGGAAAGAAAAATCAATAAGTATAATATGCATGATAGTCATAAGTAAAGGAATTTTTCTATTCTCAAAATTTGTGTACTTTGATATAGAAGAAAATTATATTTCCTTCACCACTAAAAACATTCTCCCCTTTACTCCAGTAAAAAATATTTCTCTTGATATTTTCTTGTTTTTCAATAAATGTCTTTTTCATGATAGCTATATCGCTATTCAATCAAACATCCATGTTACTATAAATAGCGACAACCTTACATTTTTTTAAAGTCTATCAAATTTTATTACATAAATTGCTGTTAATTATATTTTAATATAATTTTAATTAATTAATTATTTTACCTCTTTCCTCTTAAACAGGATATTGCTGCATACATAAAAAAAGAATTTGACAAGAAATACAATCCTACATGGCATTGCATTGTTGGTCGTAATTTTGGATCATATGTTACGCATGAGACTCGTCATTTCATATATTTCTACTTGGGACAAGTTGCGATTTTGCTATTTAAGAGCGGTTAATTTGTGTAAGCAGTGAAAAAACTGCAGTTTTCTTACTGCAACAACAATAAAAAGGATCCGTTTCAAAATTATAATTCAACAACATATTACAAACCAACAGAATGTAAAAATGTGTAAAAGTGAATGAATGTAAAAGTGTAAAAATGCACTCGAATATTATTTTTCTATTTTGTAATATCTTAACATTTTCTGTTTTTCTCTGTTTTCAAATTAAAAGAATAAATATTCAATAACCGAATGATGTCGATAACGATAAAACGATAGGTTTTGGAGACAAACTAGATTTATTTTTAAATTAATGAAAAGAATAATTTAAAGGTCACATGAGAGAGACAGCAAAATTTTTACTTCTATCACTCACACAATATATTCTTCGTCCTCGTTTTATTTTTACGCTAAAATTCCTAAATAGAAACATGCTTATTTTTTAAGACACTCTTACATAAATAGTAAATGAATGAATTAATAAAATTTAAGAATATAAATTGTTTTAATTGAAATCCATTGCACCAAAATTTCTATCTATCAGAGACAGTAAAATGAAAAAGGAAAAAAATTACCATAATGATTATAATAAGCCGTAAAAAGATGAAAATAGTGTTTTATGTAATAAATGTTAATTGTAAAAATTAAGAAAAGAATACTTTCAAGAATACAAAGACACTTAAAATTCTCCTTCATTCGAGCTCTTTCGGTACTGAGAAACATTTAAACACATATGTAAGTGAAAATGCTTTCATCATTGAATGAATGCACATGAAAGAAATTCTTTAAATAAATTCACTTATGTCGAAAAAGATTACAAAAAAATCTGATTGAAATGAAGAACTAAAATAAATTTGCAACTCTTAAAATAAAAAAATTTTGTCCACTGCGCACCAAAAGTACTTTTATCAATAACTCATATTAGTTTATTTCAAACTAGAAAATATAGTATTTTTGGTATTTTCAAAATTTCTTCGCAACATGCATAGCTGAACGACAAGTTTAAATGAAAATTTTAAATTTTCTACCAAATATTTTTTAATTTAAAAAATTCTAAATTAAAATATCTGGAATGTATGGTATTTTTTAGAGATTTTAAATTACGCTTAAAATTTTTACTTTTTCAAAAAAAAACATAGTGAAACAGCTAAGCATAAACTATCATCACTACACACATTTTAATTCCTCTTATGAATTTCTGTTTTCTTCTAAAAATTAAAAAATGCTTTAAAACAGTACTTATTTGTTTTCTTTCCTCGCTGATAAGGTCCAACAATTGAATGTATAAAAAAAAAGATAACAAAGAATCACTTACAGATAAATATAAATAAATGATGATTGTAGGTGTATTTTTGTGTAAAAAATATTTATTTTTCAGTTATTACTCACCTAAACTGTATGATTTTATGTTTTTAACATACCACAAGGAAAACTTAAAATCAATGACGCTTTATGTTAAATTAAAAAAAAATTCTTTTGATTTCAATGATTTTTATTTAATATTGCAAAACGTTTTTTTCCATGATACATACAAATGATTATAAGTTGAGAAATACAAAAAATTAGGTAAATTTGAAAAAATAAAAAAATCTTAAAACTTCTGCCAAAAGTTTTAATTCTTTAATCAAGTTTAAAAGATCTATTGAGAAGCATCTGAAAGAAAATTTCTATTCCGGAAAGAGTAAAAAGGTAAACTTTAAACGATGATAAAGGGATAAAATAAAACAAATGTTTTAATATCTTTTTCAGTATAAATATTATTACAAGTTCTTATTTCTTACTACAAGCTTACAAACATCAAATTCTTGTTGCTACTATTTTATTTAAACGCATTTTAATCAGAGCTCAACTTGATTCAAATTCAATTCACCAATTCATCAGGCAATTTCTCGTTTTGAATATTATTTTCATAACGTGCACATATATTTGAGATATATTAAAATTCAAAAACTGTTTTCTACATAACTAAAATTATTGGTTATACCAGATAATTATATTTGATAAAAAATGTGTATAATCTTAATCTTAATCTTATTATGTTATATTAATATTTTCTTTCTTTTTTTAAAAGTATTTTTTTTAATTTAATCTTATTCAACTAAAATTGCAAATTGAGGATTGAAAAAGAAAGAAAGATTAAGTGCAAATTCTAAAAAGTAAAATGAAGGATGAGACCTTTATAGTGAATTAAACGACTCAGATAAGGACAAGAGAAAACAATATTGATGAAACTTTCACAACTATTTAGAATCATGAAATTTAGATAAAATAACATATTACTGTTATACATATTTTTACAATATATGTATTTTTTATGTGTCTCCATGTTAAAGTTAATTCATATTTCAAACGTTTGTTTTTAGTCTTCTACCGTTCCATTATCTGCATGTTGAACAACAAAGCTTTCAGAGACAACCTCAGTTCCAAGTATTGAAGTAGTCAGCTTCCTATGATTCACGGTTTCTGTGTAAAACACAAGAATTATAAAATATTCAATTAAAACATAAAAAAAACAATAAATTTTTACCTGCTATAGTAGGATTTGTCACCGTAATAGGAAGTTCCAGCGATTTTGGTACGTTAGCTCTTTGTGCTGCTTTTACACCAATTGATGCAAGACTATCCTCAATATTAAGATTCTTTGATACAGATTCAGTGATTGTGGTCTTTGAAGAATTTTTAGCGATTTCAGGAGCGATAGTTGTTGACATGATTGGTTTTGATAGAGTTTCACTTACTTGTGTCGCAACACTCGGATCACGAACTTGCATTTCAACGGGTAATTCGTTCGATTCTATTATAAGTGGCACATCAGATCCTTCGCCAATTAATACAGCACTAAGCACTTCTCCTGATTCAATCGAATCTTGTTGTTGTGCTTGAATGGCTTCCAAAATACCATTTATATTAAGTTCCAGTTGCTCCCCAGATAATTCTACCGACGCAATTCCGTTCTCATCAGCTTGTTCTTGTAATGCCATAATTGCATAGTGACTTAGCTCAATTTTCTGCCCGTTTGGAGTATTAATAATAATGTTTGAGTTGGGCGATAGTTGAGAATATGCAGAAAGATTTTCTTGTACAGTTTCAGTTACAATCTCACCATCATATGGTACAAGAGCGTTTTGTGCATTCAAAACCAGAATTTGATTATCAACAGGCTCATAACCACCCTCTACTGGTCGACACAAATAAAAACAATTTGGAGGACCACCAAAAGTCTCTGCCTGTAAAGCTATCAATCCAGCACCGCCAGAGCTCGCATCTTCAATTGGTACATCCGTATCAACTTCAACATCTTTTTCTTTTTCTTCATTCTCACCATTATCATTACCATTCTCGGTATATTTGTCCTTTTCATCCAAATTTGTACTTTCATTTAATTTTTCAATTATAACACTGTCATTTTTTTCTGTCTCTGCAACTATTTTTTTAGAATCACTTTCAATTTCAATTTCTTTCTCTTCAAATGCTAACTCAACAATTTGTTGCTTTGTTGCTTCACTTTGATTTGTTTCATTATCATTTTCATCCTGTTCACAAATTTCTTTTATGCTTTTAGTTTCTTCTTCCTTTTCTTCTTGCATTTCTACATTCTCCTGTTCTGTGTTTATTGACTTTGACTCGAGTTGTACTTCAGTATTAGGTGTCAATTTGTCATTAACCGTTCTTGAATTTTCATCTGATTTTATTAAAGTAAACTCATACGTTTCTATACTTTTTGGAGATAATGTTTGAGGACCACAAGATGAAGAAGAAGATGTAGTAGAAGCGAGGCTACTTGATTGTTCATCCTGAAATTCTTTGAATTTTTGGCGTCCCTTTGGTGTCAATTTAGTTCGATTATTTTCTACAGTTACGAGTCCTTGTTTTTTCATTTCTTCTATGTTTTCTTTTGGAATTTTCAGTGCATTCTTAGGTATCTGTTGCTGAGGCGGAAGTGATACAGAAGGTAAAATTGACTTTTTTGGACTCGCAGTTGTATCAGTTGTAGATATTTTTGATGTGACTATTGGTTGTTTCGATAATGCTTCAGAAATAATCACATGAGAAGTTACCACCACGGAATTAGAACATGTTGTTTTAATTGAATCACGATGTGCGACAGAAATTGTTCCCTTACTTGTAATGCAAATTGTTTCACTCGCACATGCAACAACAATAGTTCTTGGTTGTGGTTGAGGTGAGTCTGATTTGTGTATCTTATTCGATTCAATTTTTAGCTCTTTTACCGGAGAATCACAAGAACGGCGTCTCTTCAAACTCCTATTAAAATTAGTTGATTTTTTTAATTCATCATTTACATCTTCAGTTTCACGTAATGGACTTTGAGCTGAAAAATTTGAAGTCGATTCTTCGATATTTATTTTAGCTGTGATATCTTTCGATACGTTTGAATCAATCAAACTTTGAGAATCATTTGATTTCCTATATCGCTTGCTTCTAGCATTTGTAAAAGTTTGTTCAGATTTCAATGGAGTCTCGCGATTGTTGCGAGTTTCTCGTACGGGAGATGTATGCTTTTCAATTTCAGTTAATAGTCGTGACGATTGCTTCTTTTTATGAGGCAATATAAGCTCAGTTTTTGAGACAATAGACGATGAAATATGCATTTTAGTTTCATCGTTATCGACAGAATTTTTTGATTCAATATCTTCAATAACTTTATCTTTGCCATTTTTTTCATTGATTTTATCTTCCGTAGCAAGTGCAGTAGAAGGAAGCATCACTGTGTGTGGAACAGTTAAATCACGAAAAATTCTCTTGTTTCGCTCCTTTGGTGGCAAATATCGCTTATCGATATCAATATCGTTTGATTTTTGGAATGTTGATGGCGATTCGGTGGTGTTGCTACCACTCGATTTAGGCACTTCGGTATCATTTAATAATTCGGCAGTTGCCATCAATAATTTATTATCTTCTTTTTCTTCAAGAAGTTTTTTCTTTTCAGGTCCGATTAGAAAATCAGATGAAACACGCTTCCTTTTACTCCCCTTTTGATTTTTCTTCACGTTTTCATTATCTGCAATGCTGCTATTTATGTTAGATAAAAGTTTTTCGACATTAGAATTTGATTCATTCGTAGACTGAGGTTGAATATAAATTTCACTGACTCGCTGTTTTTTCGGTATATTTCTTATTGATCTTGACGATTCACCAACGCTTGTTCTACTTATGTTATCTATTATTGCCGTTGGAGCAGCTAATATTTTTTCTAAAAAGAATAATACTTATTTATAGTGATTGATGAAATGTAAAGGATGCTTACTTTCTTCAATTTTATCAGTTCCGATATCTTCATCATCAAGCCAATCGGCTAAAAGCTCATTTTTTAGTCCAAGAGTGTCATATGATTTTGTTTTTTTATCATCAACTTCAGTAGGTTGAACTGATATCTCTAAGATGTCTTCTTTTAAATCTTTAATGTTAGATTTTCTCTCTCGTTTTGCAACTTTCGTTTTCGGTGTGTTCTTTTCATCTTTTTTTGCAGTTGGAGTTCTTGCTTTTTTTGTCGCCACAGGCGTTTGTTGCTGTACCAATTCTTTCATAGATTCTTTAATTTTACGAACATCTTCCGCGATACCATCATCTGCATCCGACTTTTTCGATGAGTTCCTTGAAACTATAGACTTTCGAGTTTCTGAACTTGAAGAAGATGGTGCTAAATAAAAAATAATATAAGCATTTTTTTCAAAATTTTTAATCTACATTACTTACAGTTAACACGAGAAAGAATATTAAGTGAATGATTTTTTATATGCATCATTAATAAGTTCATGCGATCAGTAGAAAAACTGCACATAGTACATGTTAATTTTTTATCGTTGAGTTTTTGAACAGCGCTCGTAGTATTTTGAACTTTTACACTCGAATTATATGAGCCTGCAGATTTTTTTGTAGTAGTACTATTAGTAGAAGTTGATGTCAATTGAAATGTTTTCTTTGTGGTATCTGGACTCGCTGATATTCCTACATTTGTAGATGTTTTTACTTTAGTTGATGTGGATGTCTTTGTTTCTACAGCATCTAAAATATTCGGATTGCCACCAGTCATTTGTTCTGCTTTTACTACATCTGCTGGAAAATTTTGCATTATCTTGTTATTTGAGCGATATTTGTCTAAAAAAGAAACCAAAATTTTAATTATATTTTCATTAGTTTCTAATATTTTTTAAATTTTAAATCCCATTACCCATTCCTTTCTTAATATATTCCATTTTCTTTTCACAATTGTAGGTAGATATACTGTTTGGACTGCGAACAAACTCACTAAAATAAAAATTTAAATCATTATTATCATCATAAAAACATCAAAATATTAATCTTACAATGAATCTTCTTGTAAAAATTTGACAAACGCAATGACAGGTTTCCTTAATGATGAAAGTATATCCTCAGGAACTCGAGTAGGACCCCATACTTCACCGGGCCACCATGAGTTACCCCATTTAACCCAAACAATCTCACCGTCCTTATAGAGAGATTGTGACATATTGGTTGACTGGATCTTCAACCAGTATTTGAAATTTGTCTGTATTAAAAATTAAGAAGTTAAAGTAAGACGACTTAAATGTTAACATGATTTTTTTTATAATTATTGATGTGAAAATGAAAGGAAATTAAGGCGCTATTACTAAATGACAATAGTTCGACCATCATTACTAATAATGGAGGCAATTCACAATTTCAAAAAACCTAAATCTTTTTCTCATTCATTTTACCTTAATTCTTTTGAAACTACTGCTCAACAATTAAATTCAATAATTCTATAAAATAAACAACTTTGGCTAATATCAGTAAATAAAATTTTTAAAGTCCTCTTTCATAAAATAAGAAGCACAACCACATTCGATTTTGAATTTACAATTTTTCATATGCCCTACACAAACACTCTGCTCTTTAATAATTTTCCAAGCACTTTGTAGCACATGCAAACAGTTTTAAATTCCTTTTGCTTGTCTATATTTACTCAAAAATCAGAAATGATGGAAAATTCAATTTTTAGCTTCCGAATGATTTTGCTCCATAAACTGTCGACTGTCGATTTTTTTTAAATTGATTCAAGAACGTTATTTTAAATTGAAATTTTAATTTAAAAATTCTTACTTTTATTTTAATTTTTAATGAAATCAATAATATTTTATAATATATTGTGGATTAATATTCTTAATTTTTATCACTTAAAAAATTTAATTATAAATTATATTTTTGAATATAAAAATTGAATCTTATATTTGAATATGAACAGTCCAGTTAATAATAATAATAAATTTTTTTGAAACTTGAAAATAGTTCAATGCCCCCTATAAAAAATCGACAGAGAGAACAGATCGCAAGAAAATTGAAAATAAAATTTTGAAAAGTGTCTAAAAATAGTGATAAAATTCCACTAAAATCGGCATAGAACTAGAGTTCACGTTCTTCCTCAATAGTTATATGCAAAAAACTTTATACAAATGTGTACATAAGTGAGAGAATATCTAAAAAGAAATATGGCATGTTTGAATAATTTAAAGTCAGAAATTAAAACATTAGAAAAGTTATTTCCTAAAAGCCATGAAAGATTTGCTATAATAAACGCTAGTGTAGACGAATTAACTTGTCGATTTATTACTAAAAGTGGCAAAAAATTTGATATTCATGCAAATATTACGGTTCGTATTCCATATTTGTTTTTTATTCATTTCTGAATAATTTTTTCTACAATCAACTTTTTTCATAAATCTGAAAATGAGAAAATATTCAAATAAATTGCTAATCTATTGAAAATGAATTGAGTATTCATGATTTTTGTAAAGATATTTATTCTAAATAAAATATCAATTTAAAATACTAAAACTTTCATTATCGATCAGACGTCGACGAATTTTAAAGCTTCCTTCTTTTTTTCTCAAGTTAAAGGAGCGAGAGAAAGAAAAAGAAAAAAAATCATCTGGTGTGTTTCTTTATTCGTATACGGGTGCATTTTGAAAGTTGCAATAGAATAGTAAAATATAGAATTGCTTTTCCTACCAAGGATTTTTAATGAAAACTATGGAAGTTACCATTACAAAGATGATAAAAATAAAAATTGAAATTTCGATATTTGCGTTATGAAATAGTTTAAAAAGCGTGATTATATTTAAAAAGCATATGCAGAAATATTAAGGATTGTGAACATTATAAAATTATTATCAAGAATAAATGTTTTTTATTTTTAAATTAAAGGAGACGTATCCAACTACTCCTCCTGTTTGGTTCGCTGACATTGAAGAACCAAATATTACGAATGCAATTCAATTACTTAGCAATACAAGTGGGCTAGATAACCACGTTATTAATCAAGTAAGTAATGAATAAAACTTGTTAGATCATATTATATATATATACATGTCTACTCTAAAATTATTTAGGCTAGAATATTATTAGGCGAATTGTGCACTATTCACTCCTGTCCTCTACCCAATGAGGTTCATCAACTCAACACGTTCCACTCGATGCCGACAAGTTCAACACATAATCACAATGTGAACAATGGAAAAACTCCAGCGAAAAATCATCAAGACGAAATTGATACTGATCCAGAAGATTTAGAAGATGCAGTTGGTGAAAGTGAAGATTCAGATGCTGAAGAAGATTTACCTTTAGAACTTGATGATGGACGCAGTGCCAGCAAAAAAGATGAAATGGAAGTAGAACATTTAGCGACTTTGGAGAGATTAAGACAAACACAGAGACAAGACTACTTAAGGGTGGGAGTGTTTTTGAATTGATAAAATGTTCAGTAAAGTTTATTAATGTGATACTTTTAGGGTTCTGTTTCAGGAAGCGTTCAAGCAACTGATCGACTGATGAAAGAGTTGCGTGACATTTATCGCTCAGATTCTTTTAAAAGGAATATTTATTCGATTGAACTAGTGAATGATTCGATTTATGAGTGGAATATTCGACTTATGTCAGTTGATCCAGATAGTCCTCTTCATAATGATTTGCTTATGCTTAAAGAAAAAGAAGGAAAAGATAGTATTCTCCTAAATATCATATTTAAAGAGACGTATCCTTTTGAGCCACCATTTGTTCGCGTTGTTCATCCAATTATATCAGGTGAATATCTGGAAAAAAAGAAATTTTTTCATACTATTTTTTTTTAAACAGGTGGGTATGTATTGCTTGGAGGTGCAATTTGCATGGAACTTTTGACAAAACAGGGCTGGAGCTCAGCTTATACAGTAGAAGCTCTTATAATGCAAATCTCAGCAACATTAGTAAAAGGAAAAGCGCGCATTCAGTTTGGAGCAACGAAGGTAAAACTCAAAGAAATCTTTCATCGATATATGATTAGTATATTGTATATTGGATTTTTAGGGACAATATAGTTTGGCGCGAGCACAACAAAGCTTTAAGTCATTGGTCCAGATTCATGAGAAAAACGGTATGATGATTAAAAGCAAAACGAACTGAAATGAATTAATTATGTAATATTTTAATTTTTATTAACTACTTTCATAGGATGGTTCACACCTCCAAAGGAAGATGGATAAGATTTCAAAAAACTAAAATTCATTCCCAAATCAAATATTTTTTTTACATTATAATGAGAAAAAAACATACAAAACAAGATTCAAAAACAATATAGGAGAAGAATAAGGATTTTAGTAAAGTATTAAAGTGATTGTCCCCATAAAATTTAAGTTTTACTATCAATATGCATCAAATGTTTTAAATAATTTGAAAACAAGAAAGAGTTTTCAACTGCTTCTTCAATTTGAATATCAATAAAAAATTATATTTAAACTACCTAGATTTAATACGATATATGGTTGCTTTTTCGTTAGCTTTTTCCAATTGTTTGCAACAAATATATCTGTCAGTGATGATAATAATCTTTTGTTGTTTTTTTAATGACGATGATTAATAAATGATGAACCTTATGATTTATAATATTTTAAAGTGACTTTCGACTCTCGGTAGTTAATTTAAATTTTAAAAAATAACTTCATTTAACTTTCTTCATCTCTGATTATAACCAATGAGGATAAACTTGTATGCATACCTATAAGTAATAATGTGAAATAAAAAGGAATCGTCATTTGGAGCCAAGAATGGCACAAAGAAAAGAAAAACATTGGCTGTTGAATGGATTAAATAGCATATTTTTGATAAACTTAGGGAACGAATACAACAAATTGAAAAATATTGTACATAGAAATCCATATTCCCTAAAAAATATGCATATAGCGGTAAATGTGTAAATCGCCAAACAAAGTGAAAAAAATTTAAAATTATGTATCACAGATTGATTTTAAGTTTTTAATAAGTATATATCTAGGTAGTCTCAATAGTCTTATCATCAAATCATTCTTCCCAACAATTCAAAAAGGTTTTTATGCTATAAACAAGAATTATGAAATCAGATAATTTACAAGTTTGAATCCAATTATTTTTTCTAATTTGCATAAAACAATATCATTATCATGATCAATGTCTCTTGAGTAAAATAAAAAATCTTTTGATTAAGCATTAATTTGAAAAATGAAACAATCTTGTAAAAGAGATTTAAGTAAATATTATAATACCTAACAATAATTAAATAAATATGTATAAATAAATGAGAATAAAAAATTTAAGGACGAAACTTAAAATAAAAAAAAATTAATGATGAAGTTTTACATTTTTTTAAATATAAATTATGTTTTACTTTGTTGAAAAACAACATATAGATTAGGCTTAAACAAGCTATTTTAAATTTAAATACCTAGCTTTTTCAGTCTCAACATTCATTTATGCATTTTTTTAAACACACATTTGTTCATTTTCAGCTAAATTTATTAATTCAATCAATCAAAAAAAAATGATCTAGCCATTTATTATTATATTAATTATAATATTTATAATTTATTCTTCCATACACATACATATACAGAGTAAATTTTAAATCATACATCAAAAAAATCCTAGATTCGAAGTTTATAAAACTTCTTCCTTTCGTCTCTTTCTGATTGTGTCATTCTATTGTTGAATCTCTTCTCCATCTTCTGATTTACATGCAGACATTTAAACCTAGGTTATTAAAAAATGGGGTGCGAAATTTAATAAATTTACTTTATTATTTCTAATATCTAATGACGATTTCTGTTTTCGCGTTCACGGTATCTATCTGAATCGCGGTTACGTTCATCGTAAGAGCGTTTAAAATTTTCTGAATTTTCACCAGATGGTTCAGCTGATTTACGTGGACGACTCCTGCTATTACTGCAAAAAGACAAAATAAAGTAATGGTAAAACATATTGAAAATTGACTGATTAATAATTCTAAAATAATGATCTTTTGAATGATATATGTTTATTCCCTATTCATGGAATGTAGATGGGAGAAGACAGATAATACCTTTCATCGCCTCCTCGATAATGCTCTGCATTTCCACGATCTCTTGATCTTGAGCGTTCACGTGTATCACGATGATAATTTTCACCACCATAATAACGACTTTTGTAATGTAGCAGAGAAAGATTAAACGAAAGTGTAATAAAAATTGAAAATTCGTATTTGAGTGCAGGAATAGTAGATAACAAAGTTATTAGAAATTTTAAAAAGGATTTTTTTTCAAAAAAAGAAAGAATGAATGAATCAGAGGAAACATAAAAAAAGTTAATAACAACTGTTTATAAAAAAATGTACTTACTCGTCTCTTCCTCTATCACGATGATCACGATGTTCACGACTCCTTGATCTTCTATATGAACGAGAATTAGATCTTTCTCTTCTTCGTCGTCTTTCACGTGATCTAGACCTCTCTGATCTGTCTCGACGATTATAACTTTTTGCTTCTATACCTTGTAACGTATCTTGTAATGAATTGATTAAAATTTTGCATCGTTCATCGTTAGCAACTTTCGACTGCTTAATTAATGAAATGGCAGTAGCAAGCGTTTCTATTGCACTGCTATATTCTCCAGCAGCCGCATCAGAAACAGCTCGTGCAATTGCTGAACTGCTAACAGTCCGATTACGACTCATAATTTCTTCAAATTCAACTTCACTGATTGGCGGCTGATTTGGAACGCCTGTTGGTGGTCCAGCTGATTGATTTTCAAAAACAGGCATTTTGTTGCCACCTCCATTGCCTGGCCACATTGGCCTCGGTCCTTGATTAAAATGAGGATTTCCTGGGGGTCCTCCAGGAACGGGTCCTTGATTATTGAAGAATGCGGGATTAACATGTGGCGCTGGAGGACCTTGATTGGAATTCATTGGAGGCATAGGTCCTCTTGGTGGCATATTCATGTTTTGTTGATTGAAATTCGGATGCATGGGTCGATTTGGGCCGAAAGGCCTTCCGCCTGGTGGCATATTCATATTCATGTTCATTGGCGGTCTATTCATCATTGGCTGCATGGGATGACCTTGCGGTGCCATTGGCGGTGGTGGTCTGTTATTTTGCATGCCATTGGGCGGCGGAGGACGAGGTGGTCCATTGTTCCAATTGTTTTGAAATCGCATGTTGTTCATTTGAGGAGCATGATTCATTTGTGGTGGCAAAGGCATTCTTTGTTGCATATTTGGATTCATCATTGAAGAATTTTGCATCGGCATAGGACCTCGCATGGGACTCGGATTCATCATTCGTGGATGCATTGGAAGTTGATTCATATTTGGATTCATCATATTGGGACCGCTATTAGACATTCCACTCGTTTTCTGTTGATTTGGAGGAGCTGGTGGAGTAGGTCGAGTTTTTTGCTGACTTTCGAATTGATTTAGAGCTTGCTTTGTCGGTAATGTAACAACAAGAGTTTGCCCATTTAATTCTTTTTTTGGCAAATTCTCCAATACGATTCGCATGCTAGATTCAGACCCAAGTGAGATTACACAGAAACCTTTTGATTGCCCATTAGCACGATTCTCAAAAAATTTCACCTCTTGAAAGTCGTTGACACCTGTAGCAATAACAGCATCCGTTATGTCAGAATCTGTAGTCCACCAAGTGAGGTTTCCAACATAAAGTTGGAACCTTTTTGCAATACTATGCATGTTTCCTTGATAGTTTCCATTCGTCTCTGCTTCAGCATTATGTTCTGCAGAAGCGTTATTTTCATTGTTGCTTATGTTATTTGATCCTGATGTGAGAACGTCATCATACAAATCGTCTTCCTGATCATGCCCATAATTTTCCTGCAAAAAACAAAACAATTGATAAACAAAACAAATTTACAGTTATTATATGTTATTACTCTTTCAGGTTAAAAATATTTGATGAAAATTCAATATTATTCGTTAGTTTTAATGGTTTATTTCATAACAAATGGTTTATACATTTATTAATAAATAATTAAATCCTTTAATATCAAATATATCTGCCATTTTTTTATATATTTTGCCGATTGATTTTGATACTTACATTATTAAACTCTTTTTGGTCTTCATTTTGAAAATCTTCATATAGAAGATCACTATCAACATTTTCACCCATTTCTCAATTCACTAAAAGCTTTTAATCTACTTTGTAAGTTCTTTTAGCTCAAATAATTACAATTTTATAATTTTTAATTTTTTTCGCGTTTCCGAAATCAAACTTGGTTCTGTCAAAACACAAAGTTTAAATACTTTACGGACGTTATACAAAAAGACAGACTTTTTACTTCCGAGATATTGTTGAACAGCACTCTTCATTACTATCTTTAATGTTAAATAAGTAGAATTCGGACTGATGCATATCAGACGCTTTAGTATGTCCCTTTAGTTCTTCAAACATTTTCCTAAAACTAAAACATCTATAGCCAAACGATAAAAAGCATAATATTTCTCAATAAATTGCTAATCGAACAACATATATTTGGTTTGTCAAGCGAATGTATTCATTATTTTATTTACAATTTTTAGCGCATTTTTGGAAAAAAAATGCAGCTTATACATTCACTTTGGCTGGCTGCCTGCGGCCCGGCTGAGGCGCTAAATCTCGAAAACAACAATAGCTAGAGACTTGCAGTTTTTTGCTTTTGATTTGTGCTATCGAGTTATTGGCGGCATTTTTAGTTAGAAAGCTGTCACTTATTGCATTATTCTTTTTGGGAAATTGCGAAATAAATTTTCCATATTAAAAATTGTAAACAAAATTTTTTTGCGATACGCGTTTTTTTTCGCGCCATTTTTAAATTTCAAATTCTATTTAACCGTTATTTATATGCAAATAAAATCTGCTTTTAAATAATGAATTTGAAAATCTAAATCAATTAAAATCATTTTTAAACATGAATAATATGAGATTAACACCCATGCATGATAATTTTTACAAAAAAAATTCGCTATTAAAATTGTAGATGGCGCTAGATGGAAAACGATTTAGGCGCCATCTACAATTTTCATAGTGGATTTTATGTAAATTTTATCATTAGCAATCTGCGCTGCCTATGTAACAGCACTAATTTAACACATTAAATTATCATATTTTCAATGTTGATAAATGCAAAGTTGATTTCGATGAAAATTGAAATGTAACTTTGAATATGGTTGAACCATTAGAATTTGTATTCAAAGAAACTTCTGAAATTTTGCTTTAACTTGGTACACACACAGAAATTCTGATTGTTGTAGTCAAATTAAAAAGCTGACAACTAAACATGTAATTTTACAACTCAATTTTGTTTTATCATTTGTATTTAAGGTAAAGCCTCTGTTTCTAATAACGAATTAGCTAACTCTGTTATTTGTAACAAACACTGATCTGGGCGCCAAAAATGCGCTAAAGTACACCAATCCGCAATTGAGTACTTTCACCAATTTTTAGCGAATTTTTGGAAAAAAATCCGTTATTATATTCACTTTGGCTGTTCGGCTGGCTGTTCGGCTGGCTGTTCGGCTGGGCGGCTGAGATCTCGAAAACTATAATAGCTAGAGACTCGCGGTTTCTTTTAAATGAATTGTACTATTGTGTAGGTGTGCACAAACTACTTTATATTGAATTAGAATACTGTTTACATTGATAATTTACGGAAAATAATTTCTATTGAAAAATTTTTGAATGTAAACAAATG
>JACWBX010002857.1:14025-29184 GCA_014622435.1 Polypedilum pembai
TCATCAATTTTTTAGGGGAAATTGGAAAAATTTCAATTCAAATTTCAAAAAATTTAACGGAAAAAAATCCTGTTTGGCCCCCCAGGACTTTCACATACATAAATGCGCATATATAATGTTAAATGATAAAAATTTGTCATGTTATCACTTCATGCATGTTCCAATTTCCTCTTTCTCCTTCTTTTCTCTCTCCTACACATCTGATGACGACAATGTCAGCGATAATGATGATGAATGTATAGAATAGAATATCTACGATAAAAATAGATTTATTCTTTTATTTGAAATTCACCACAACTAAAAAAAATGTGTGTGATATGATGAATATATAAAAAAATCAATAATATCTGGGCCAATATTAATACGGTAAAATGTACGAGGTCGTTGTGAACTTGAGGCCCAAACTAAATAGAATGTCAATTTGGTTTGGTTTTGCAAAAGTGCAGTCATTATTATAAAATCTTTTCTCTCACTCTCTCTCTCTCTTATCATTTATTATGAGTTGTTGATAATGTTAGAACTACTGAGCGAAAGATTGTGTGTATGCCAGATCTTGTGGGTTCTTTTTTAAATGTTTAAAAGAGTGAGAGAAGGAAAAATTTTTCTCTCTTTCTCTCTGAGCTTAACAACAGCAGTATTGGGTAGTGGCGTAGTACATGATATTATGTTATGCTATCACCGTATTTGATGACGTCGAAGTTTTTTATTATTGAGTAAATGTGAAAATTTGTCGTCGTTCTAAGAGAGAGAAAGAGAAAATTTTATACTTGTATTAGAGTTTGAAGGCACAAGGTGGTCTTTGTGCTTACAATGTGCCACATTGTGCCATTACATCAAAAAGAAGCACGCGCTTCTTCTCATACCAGACAGTCGCACCAATACAAGCACAAAATTTTCCCGACACGACGACTGTCGAGAGAGCACAAAATTTTGAGAGAGAAAAGAGAATGTAGAGTATGAGGGAGACGGCAGTGAAAATACAAAAAAAAACAACAAGAAATTCACAATTTTTTCACAGCACAGTTGGAAAAGACCGACATCAGTTCTCATTCGTACGTTGAGGCAGAAAGATTGAAAAATACAAAACAACCCAGCCGAGAAAGGGTGAAAAGAGAGTGAAAAATATTAATAATTTTTTATACAAAGAGTATTAGTAAAATACGATGTAAAAATGTTTCATTTATAGTTAAAATGTAAGAAATTATTATAAATTAAAAGTAAAATGTTCTAATTTTTCCATCTTTTGATCGATTGAATATCATTTTGTACATAACAACCAAATTTGGTTTGACACACATTGTGTGCTGTGCAAAAAATAAAATATAGGAAAAATTGAGAACTCGTGATTGTTTTGATCAGCAAAAAGATTTTTTTTTCGAAAGAAATTGCCAGATATTCAAATATTCATTTAATATTTTGGTATGCAAAAAATAAGAAAAGAAAACCTCGTGAGTGAAAAGTTTTAATGATGATGAGACGCTAAAAATCTATAAATAAAAATAAAAAAATCATCTCTTAGTGTGTTTTCACTTTTGAATGAGCAATATCAAAATAAAGTAAAAATTGCAAGAAATAATAGAAAAAAATTACTTTTGAATGTAACGGTTAAAAATTTAAATTTTTATAGGAAACGTAATATAAAATTACAAAAAAAAAATTTTTGGTTTTAAATTTCAAAAGAAATCGTTGATTGTATTGAATAAACTCAATAATTATTTACAAATATGAATATTTAATGAAATATTTCAAAACTAAAAACAGTTTTATAAAAGTTATTTTTAATACTTTTTCAAAAACTTCTAAAACATTCTAAAATTTTTCTACCTATTAACTGTGGAAAAGATTGTGGCGAAGAAAAAATTTCAAAAGCCTGTGTGTCTAAATGAAAAATAATCTTTGAGCAAATTGAGTTGAACATAAAATGTCTCTGAAATTTTTTATGTACATAACTAATTTAACTCCCTTTTCTCTCATTTTTTTTCCAGATAAAAGGGCACCCGCGTGTGTAACTCAACAACAACGCCTGTGTAATAATAGTAACATCAAAGCAGTGAAGTGAAGTGTTGTGTGTAAAATAAAGCAAGAAAGAATCAGAAACTGCAATAAAAAGTTTTTCTGCCTCTCTCAGTTTTCCGTTCAAAATAAAAAGAACTACAAAAAGTATAAAAGATTATTGGTGCTTTACGTGTGTTCTTTTCATACGCTCTCGTGTTCCTGTTTTTATCTATGTGTAACGCGCACGAGTATAGTCGAAACGAATAAAAAATTTATTAACAAAGGAGTCATCGAAAAAAAAAATAAATAATTTATTTTCATTTATCACAAGCAAGTGTAGAGAAAGAAAGAAAAGATAAGAGAGCGAGTGAAAGATGCACATTGAGATTCAAGTTGCATTGAACTTTGTCATATCATACCTTTACAATAAGCTTCCACGTCGGAGGGTCAATATCTTTGGTGAGGAGTTAGAGAAAGCATTAAAGCACAAATTTCAAGGGCACTGGTATCCTGATAAACCATTCAAAGTGAGTATCGATTTTTCTCCAGCTCATTTTTTTTTCTCTCTTTTCTCTGTGCTGTCGTTGTTGCCACACACTCATTCTCTCGATTTATTTTTCCCTTTTTTGTTGTTGCTGCTGGTTGTGAACGACAAAATCCTTATTTGTACTCCCAACAGCCCACTTTTTGTACATATTCATGTATTTATATATAGAATAAGCAGCAGCAGCAGCCTGAAAAGCGATAAAAAGCATATCTCGTCGTCGTTGCTGTATATATTGTTTTTGTTATGATGTTGTGATGTGTGTTAGGCAGTGACGCATTTTGGTTTTCTGGGTTGAAAGAAATAAACTACAGCTCATCTCTCATTTAGCATTGATGGCTTACAGCTCTGACATAAAAGAGAGAAGAAGGAGAAAAAAAAGTTTTATTTCATTTATTTGAAATATAAAGATTGAACAAAGTTGGGTTTATTGATGGTCCTTGAAAGAGTGAAAAACTTAAGCCTTTATTTCTTTTACTCTTTTTTAATTCACATATATGTATGGGAAAGAAGAGTAAATATAGTCGAAAGTTACCCATCATTATAGCGCTATTTCTTTTATTTCCAAGAGGAGTTTCTAGTCAATGCTTTGAAATGGATGAAAGTGAATAAAGAAGAATTGAAATGATCTTTTTCTATTGCTATAAGGGCGGATTTTGTTTGATGCTTCATTGTTGTTGCAAAAAGTGGATGAAATTGAGCTTTGTTCCTTTTTTATTTTTCGGACATTTTTAGAATAAAGCAGGAGGAAATAATTTTAAAAATAGAAAAGCAATGTTCGGTTAAATATTTCTCATTTTTTATTATTTGAAGAATTTCTAAAAGTACAACCGTCTTTATGTTTAGTACTTTTAAGTCTTTAAAAAATTTCAATAGTAAATTTTAGGCTGATTAAAATAATTTTACTTTTTTCTTTGGCATCTCTAAGGCTTCGTTAAATTTTTTCCTTTCTTTTATTTTTCTTTAAGTTTCTTTTCCCTATATACATTTAAAAAAGTACGTTAAAAAAATTTATTTAGCAAACATTAAGCTCATTTTGATCCCAATTGCTTTTACTATCATCCTCTCATTGTTGATGTAGGCATTTCCTCTTCAACTTCATTTCTTCTTCTTCCCTTTAGATCGTACATTTGTGTCTCGTGTGTGATTTTTTCTTTTGCTCGTTTTGCAATGTAATCAAAAAAGTAGAAACGAGCAAGCAACAATAATAACAAGAGCAATAAACATACATAACAATAAGAATATATTGAACGTCCCGTATAATAAGGAAGGAGAAAAGTCCCATGTGAAGAAAAGAAGAAAAATATAAGTAAAAAAAACATCACATTTATTGGATGAGAATAGAGAAATGTTTGTTAATCGATTCAATGGCGAATGTGTTCAACCACAATGTTTGTATGTGTGATATTATAGCAGTCTCTTTGTATGTGGCTGCCTTTTTTTGGCTAAAATGAATCTCTAGACACATTTAAGCTAAAAGAAAGATTTATTTTCGAGCATCCTTATCGAGCCCATTCGTTTGGCATAAATCGATAATGAGCAAAAAATGTGCTGAAAAGGGAAAAATGAATATTTTTTTTTCATATGCATCGAGAGCCAAAACGTGGAGAAAACAAAAGCACAACAATAAGTGAAGCGAACAAAAAGTGCTTGATTATGGTTTTTTGTATGTTTAGCTGAGTGACAGATTTTTTTGAGTTCAAGGTTATGCTTTTGAATGTGCATGTGCCATATTGTATTGATGTTAAATAAATGAGCGTAAAGCAAAAGAGGGAGAAGGGAAGAAGAGTGAAACAAAATTTAAATGTATATATGTGTGTGGGCGAGACAGCGACAGTCACAGATAGATTGTTCGTAATCAAGTTCACCCATACTTTCGTCTGAGTTTCCTTCCTCGCTTTCTTCCGTTACTTAACTTACTGTAATCAATCAAATTGAAATTGAGCTTTTTTCCTCTATGTTTGTATGCGAATCGCTTAAGCAATACAGTAAGAAATAAAACATTTTTCTTCTTTGAAGGATGGAAATGTGCTTTGCTTCTTGTAGGCTAATAGCATGATTAAAATTAATTGGATAACATTGATTTGACAGAATTAGACTTTGAAGAAGTGAATGAAATTAATCGCAAAATGAACTAAAAATTTTAGTGCTTGATCATGTGAAGTAAAAATTTCAAAAATTTTTATTCATAATTTTAATGAAATTTCGTAGAGTTTTGAATTTTAAAACAGAATAATTTTACATTTCATTCTAATTTAAATTCCATAAAAAGGAGACAAAATTTTATGCTTCATTTAATTAATTTTAATGAATTTTTCTTTTCTTTTGTGTTTCTTATACTAATGTGATTAAATTTCGACCTCTTGTCCATACAGTTCTTACCTATGCCCACGCAGGCAGAAAAGTAATAGCAAAAAGCTATATTTTAATTTAATTCCTTATTTATTGTACCATACAAAGCTTTCATGTTCCTTTTCATGTCCCTCTCTTCTCCTTTTATATTCCATGCCGCAATATCGTAAAGAAGAGAAGAATGAGAAAGAAAGAGAGAGACATAAATCGAACAAGCACCGCGCGATATATTTCTACATTTCCATTCGTGTATTTGTGTTCGTTTTTAGAAAAAAAGAAGAGGAAAATACTATACTATGGGTCGGGGAAATTCAAGGGCAAAACTTTTTTGTGTGTTGTTTTCTTTTCTCTCATTTTATTCTCGCTATGCTTTTCCTCTATAGCTTTATTTCACTGAATAATGTTTTTGTTGTTGGCATTTTATGTGTGTGTAAATGACGATGTCAGAATATTTTTTTCCTTCTCTTTCTGGCTTTTATAGTAATATTAATGTGGAGTGAAAATTATCATTATTGATTTTTAACTTAAGCATAAGAAATGAATGAGGAAGAAAAGTAGAAAGAAAGAGAGTGTTGGAAGTAATGAAAGGTTAGGAAATAGTGAATCAAGTTTTTTCTTCTACTTTTTTTGATTTTCCATGGCAGTTTTAGTCAAAATGTGTTTTTTTTCTGCTTTTTATACATAACTTGAAAACGTGTCTGAATGAGCTAGTGAGTGAGTGAGTAGGAATGAATAAATTTTCTTTTTACTTGTTTATAAACAATTCGTTTATCGTGTGTGTCTATCAACTTTATGTGGAGCACTTTACACTATCACGCGAAAACATAAATAACAATTTTTTTGAATTACTAAATGTGATAGAATGTCCTTGAATTGGTGCACACAAATTTGAGTGCTGAAATGTTGTCATGGTATGTAAATAGAATGTAAAATGTGAGAAGGAAATCTCATCATTATTTTTGATTCTTTATTGTTGTTTTTCCTTGCATGTTTTTCGCAATTGGCTTCATGAATTCAATAAAATTGATTTTTTATTCTCAATGGAAAATTCAATTTTTAATGATAATGAGCTTAGAATTATGATTGGCGGTTATTGTTTGAAAATATAATATTTTATTGGAAGTTTTATAAAAGCTTTCTCTTTAATTTAAATATGAAGTCATTGCGAACTTTTCTCGGTATAAATAAAACATTTTAATAATTATTCCACAAATCAGACTCTTCATAAAATTATCTATGTAAATTACCGTCAATTTCCTGTTAATTTTATGTAATGATCCATAGCCACATAGAGCTTTTCGTTGTAAATTGTCTAACCTTGCGAACAGAATATAAATAAAAAAAGTTTTCCCTCTGTGTCTGCTTAAATTAAGCAATTTACAGGCAAATTCGTAAAATTTCCAAATTAAGCGGTAGAATATTTTTCTTTTATTTAATGAGTGAAAGAAATAAAGCAGAGCTGTAATCTACAGAGAGAATAAAACTATTAAGGATGCGCTGCTGTTATGTGTGTATGTTTTTAATGAGAAATAATTATGATAATATAAAAACAGTGAAGAGAATAATAGAAACTAAATGTCTATGAGCGAGACATAAAAGCTCATCAAATGTTCATTTTATTATCTTGGAAATTCAATGAAACTTTCGCAGTTTTTATAGCCAAAGCTTTTTTTTATTGTTCTTTTTCTTACTCACTTTAAGAGAGATAGATAGATAGAGGAATAAGGTGAAAGATGGATATACAATAGAGCTATTAAATGCGCTAATAAATTGTTTAATTTTCCTTAACTTCCTCATCCATCCTTTGCACATTAATGATCATTAAATGAAAATATTCGCAACATTTGCCACAAAAAATCTGTGTCTACTTTTTGTTTACACAGAAAATTGACGTCATTTGCAGATAATTTAGCTCTACAACATACATACATATCCCCACAGCCGCATGCATATACTCATAAACGGGTCGCATATGACGCAAATAGAATAAATATTAATACAACTTTTTTGAGCTGTCTTCACTCACGTGTGTGTATGTGTGTATTTTTTATGTGAACATAAAATTGTATTCACACATATTCACAGTTTATGAAAGGGGAAGTAGGGAAAAGGCATTTAATGGCTTATGCTATATTCCCCAGGCAACTGAGTGCTTTACGAGCACACAAATACTAATGTTTCAAGGCAGAGAGAGAAAGAAAGATTTCTTTTTATGATTTATTATCATAGCTCATAACTTAATGGGTTTCCATCTTTACTAAATTCTTATTATTTTCTCACAGGGCTCAGCTTTTCGATGCCTTAAAACAGGTGAACCGATAGACGTTGTGTTGGAAGTTGCTGCACGCGAAAGTGGCGTTCCAATTGGAGACATTTTAGAGAACTTACCAGCCGAGTTCTCTGTATGGGTTGATCCAGGCGAAGTCTCATATCGTATTGGTGAAAAGGGTGCGGTCAAGGTCAGTATAAAACGAATGATGATGATGCAACTTGCAACCTTGAAAAATACAAAACGAGAGAGTAAACTTTTTTTTTCATTTCTTCCTTCTGCAGATTCTCTATTCGGAACAGAAGCATGACTCGCCTGATGATAATAATGCAGATCGCGAAGTGACGACAACATTCAATCCCGAGGCACAATGCTTTCGTCCTATTGAAATTTTGAGCTCATCACTCAATGGTATGACCTTGACCTTAAGTCCAAAGGGTTCACCAAACGATTCCTCACCGACATCTTCGACGAGCCCAATGTACAAGAATAATAGTCCCTGCAATGGGAGCAATAATGGAACAAATACTGCAACAACAACATTCCTTGGACGTCAAGAGCCTGTGCTTTTTACGACTGCGACATTTGCACAAACGAAATTCGGCAGCACAAAATTGAAGAACAACTCAAAACGCAACAACAGGTAAGCATTAATGCAATGAAAATTTTATTCTTCTCGAATTTCGTTGTCATGTGAATTAATGGTATATGACACCTTTATGAATGGCATTGTTATAAGAGGCACATGGTTACTTTTATATAAAATCATTTTTGTGTTTGTTCCTCGCTATTGACTTAAATTAAATGTATGTCATATAATAGTTACTTACTACAATATAAAAAGGCAAAGTATGAGATAATACTATGTATGATTTGTTGATTAGATAAAAAAGCAAACACTCGAGAGAAAAAAATGCAGAGAATATGGGAAGTAGAGTAGAGTAGCAAGATAGTAACGTAAATTAGTCGAATGTCACATGGCATACACGAAAAAAAAAATTAATTACGTCATATGCTACCATAATCTTTTTGTTGTGCTATTATCATATCGTCGTTGTCTGTCTCATTTTCAGACAAGCACATGAAAATGTACACACACCTAGTGTCAAATAACAGCAACGATTAATTGACATTGTAGAATAGTAAAATTGCTGTCACGTTGCGATGTCTAGTCATTTACATGACAGGAACAATGAAATAAAAGCAAAAGTAGTCGATGGGGCTTCTTAATGTTGTTTTAATGAGAATAAAAATACGTTAATAAATTATAAAAATGCATGACAAATTAGTAACAATGACGAGTTAAAGTTTATATTTATTTTTAGTTTATGAGAATCGTGGTCGATCAATTTGTATTTTTTTTCACAAAACTGGATTAAATTGGATTTTAATTTAGTATTCAATTCTCACTGATAATTCAAAACAACTCATATTGTTGTTTTTCCGCTAATATCTAGTTAGTTCCACTTCCAACTAATTTAATGAGAAAAAATTATATTTCGAATTTATTGATAAAATTGAGTTTTGCATACTATTTTGTCGTCCATTATAATAATTTATGCAGCTGTTTAAAAAGTAAAACATACGTTAAATTTTATTGACTTATTCTACTTTAAAAATAAATTTCTGCAAATATTTGACGTCAATATCTGCCATTTTTTTGTGCCTAACAACAAAATTATTAATGTAATCACATTAAATTTTTAAAATAGTCCGTCCTTGATGTCTATAATAAAAATTCAATAGAGTCATGACTCGTGAGAGCCTTTCTTTGCACCATCAGCAATATCGATTAATCGATTTTCCTAGCTGTTATTCGTTCGTGCCAGGCTCAAAAGACTCTCAAACGAAGAAATTATGTATCCAAAAACTTTTTCGTATGTGTGCGCCTCATAAAACAACAAAGAAGACAAATGGCTGAGCTTTTTATAACTGTCTGCTAAACTTTTCTGTCTCATCATTTTCGTCGACACGAGTATAGTAATATATATTATTGCCTCAAGGAGGCATTTCCGCTTGAAAGCAGCTCATTATTTACATTTATTTTATTAAAATTCTTCCCTCTTTTTTTCTTTTTTTTCACTGTCATATGATTAGCAGAATGTCGCCTACAGAATTTTCGAATTACATCAAACAACGGCAGCAATTGCAGCAACATAACAATCATTATCATCATCAAAATAATCATCATCAAGGCAATTTGTTTGGTGCAATTGGCTCAGTCTCACCAGCACGTTCGATCTCACCAAATCCAATGACATTACAAATGACAAACGATTCGTCCATGCATCAAAATCCATTCGTGTTTCCATCATCAAATGGCTTCAATGGCTTGAACATGTATCAGTCTTATGGTAGTCCACGTAATATGTTTGAGAATGGCTTGAATGGCAGCAATGGTGGTAATGCTGGATCTTTCAATCAATTCAGCAATGGCAACAATGATTCATTGCTCTTCACGCCTGGCAAATGCTCTTCGTTCATGGATCAGCAATCAAATTTCTGCAAAATTCCGTCGCAGCAACAACAGCAAAATTCTCAATCACCATTGTCAACATCATCAACTACACAGGCAGCTAACAATATCATCGGAAATAATGGCACTGCTTCAAATGGCATAGTTGATGCAATTGGAACTTCATCCAATCAGCAACAACAGCCATCACAGTCGGATAACAGCAAATTATTGGACGGCATGAATTCATTCTACAACAACAACTCGAATTCTTCTTATCAACATCATTTGTTGGTCGCCAATTAAGCTGATGTGAAAAAGGAAAAAAAAAACATATGATGAAAAATGACTTTTTTATATTTTTGTATTTTTCACTCTTTATCCTGCTTTATTTAAATGAATGAAAAATAATAATAATTGTTGTTTTTGTATGTAATCGTATTAATTAATTATTTTGATATGCAAACGATTTTTTGTTATGATTTATTTTTTACTGTTAGTCGATAAAATTTTATGTAAATTGAGTAAAAAAATGATAATATCAAGCGATACAAATGAAATCCGTGATGATTTTTTTATACTTTTTTGTTACTAATATTATTTTCGTTGTAAAGATTCGACACACGAGACATTCGGTCGAGTTTTCCATCATATTCTTACTCTAATTGTATTAAAAATCGATGATATGAAATATATTTTTGTTACGCAAAATAAAAATAAAAATGAATCCTTTGATATAATAAAAAGAAAAGCTTTTTTACGATGAATAAACACAAGATGATGAAAAAGAAGATGATTAAAAAATATATTAGAAATTAATGACGATATATGATTTCAAATTTTTTATACATGCATCATATATAAGATATAATATGAATCTAATTTAATTTAGATAAATTTTAAATAAAACTAACGGTTTTTTAAATTTATTTATTTTTTTTATTGATTTTTCGTTTAAGTGACTTTTTAGTCTCACAAGCCACTGAGTAAAATAATAATAGTTGAAATATATACATAATGAATATATTTATTAGAACAAATTGAAAAAAAATGAGAAAAAATTTCCATATATATTGAAACAGTCAATAATAATGATGTCCCTCACCATTCTTTCCTGAAAATGCATAAGAAATGAAGAAAAAACACTTTCATTGTCTAAATTGAAGTTTAAATCAGTTCATTATATTTTACTAACAAATTACTACACAGTGCATGAAAAAAAACATTCATAAAAGAATAAAGATAAAGTTAAAAGTTTTCTTCATTTTATCCTTTAATATTGCAAACATTTTTGAAATATTGCAAAGGAAATTCTTAGAGACACTTCAAATGGATTAGTGGAAAAATTGTTTGCTCGTGTAAAACTCAATAAGTCAAATTGAAAACAATTCACTTTATCAAACTTCAAAATGGAAAAGTTTACGATAAACTTCAGACTAGACATTTGATATTGTTCTTATCTTTCTTTCTTTTTCTTCACCTATCCTTAGCAGAAAATTGCCCCCTTCTTCTCCATTGCATAACATGAAATGAAAGATAAATAAACTTCCAGAGAAAAGATTATATAAAACACACACACTTGATATCCTTAAATAAATAAAAATATATACACATACAATTACACAACTACACACAAAAATGAGACACATTGTAAAGCAAATATTAAAAAATGATGAAGTTGAGGAAACGATTTTTAAATGTCAGATAAAAATCATAAACATATAAGATTGAAGAAGAAGATAAAATAATTTTAGCGCATTTTGAACTAAAAGTTGCAGATTATACATTCATTTTGAAAATTCAAGTAATTGTCAATAATCTTTATTAAAAACTTTTCATTGAGTGGAAAAAAACAAATATTGAATAAAATTTTTAAATTAAAACGCAAAGTTAAATACGAATTAAATTTTTTGAAATTGTTTTTACCGTTAATTTTATGAAAAAAATTTTTAAGCAATTTTATTTAATAAAACTACAAAAACTGATTCGTGGAGTTAGAAAATGCGTTAAAATGTTTTTATTTTTTTCGAAAACTTTTCATTCTTTCTGATTAAAATATAAAAAAATTCTTCAAGAAGAAAATTTTTTTAAAATACAAAAAAAATAATAAATTAAAAAACAAAATTATTCTTCATTGCTGAGACAAGAAGAGGAAATTTTTTCAAAAAAAAGTATATTTATAGTACATAAAAAATTACAAAAAAAAAATCTTAGAGTAAATGAAGTGAAAATCAACAAATTTAACCATTTTTTCTATTTTTGATAAAAATTAAAAAAAAGTGAAAAAAGATAAAAAAAAGTATTTTAAAATAAATAAATAAAAATATTTTTGATTACTAGTGAGATGCCATGGATGCAAAAATACAAAAAAAACTCTATATTACAAATTTGTAATTCGTTCGTAAAAAATGTGTTGGACTGACGTGATGAGTTTTGTGCTAGTATTTAAAGTTACTTTATCACGTCATCATCCACATACACACAAAAAAGATTAATCGCTTTAATATTTAAAACAATGTGAAATAAATTCATCAAATTTTTATAAATTTCCAAGAAAAAAAGTGAAATTCGATTTTTCTATAGAATTAGTATTAATTAATAAATGAAAAGAAAAAAGTTTTATTATACATAATTAATGATGATATTTAAGAACTTATTCGGTCGTCATTTGAAGACACTTACAAAAAAGAAAATCCAGAATACGATACAAAAATGGAGAAAAAAAAAACTGAAAACCCCACCAGCTATACTAGGTCGCAATAGAATTGATTGAAATTGTATAGGAAAATCGGATTAATTAGGTAATTGGCAGCAGTTTCAAGTTGCTTGTTGGAAAAGAAATAATCTTCAATTTATTCGTTAATATTATCCAAATGAAGTATTTTTTATATCTTCTGCACACATAAGTGTTAATAAAATTGATTGCAATTTGCAAATTGTGGACATCTTTATTTTTGAAGAATGTCAAGTTTTTAAAAACTTAATTTTCAAAAATATTTTCTAAAATTCAAAATATTAAAAATTCATTTTCGAAAAAAAATCAAATTTTAAAACTTTTAGTTGTCTTTGCTTACATTCAAAACGTAAATAAGTCATTGTCAATGCTTATACTGACGATGTATATATAAGTATTACTGTTTCAGAGAAATTCAAGAAAAAAAAACATTTTTTGAAAGTTAATTGGTGTAATTTTTAAGAATAAAATTGTCCACTAATTTCGATCACTTTTAAGATGTCCAAAGCTTGCCATATTGATGCTCTAAAGCTTCCAAACACATTCAATCTGATTGGTTAAATAAAAATCGGATTAAGAGTTTTTATTTTTTCTGAAATAAGGGCGTAGTGGTCTACACAAATGTTAAATTTATTTTGACATTCCTTAAATTACTTTTTATGCTTCCTGAAGGCAATTTTCAACATATTTTTTGTTGAGTTCAAGGAAAGTTTTGCCACGTGCACGATCGCCCCTCCAGAAATGATGTAATAGAAGCATATGAGAATATAAGTAAAGTAAAAACGTTCACTGGAACTGAGTAGCATAATTGACATTTCTCATCGACACGAAGTGAGAAAGAGCATGAAAAATTTAAATGTTTATAAAGATTTCAATCTTAATCTAAATGTAGAAGAAAAAAAAATAAGAAAATTGAACTTCCTTAAAAGGCATCCAAGCATAAATCATAACATTGTATTTGAATGTAATTTTTGACAAAATGAAAAAGAAATGAAACTGACATAAATTAATAATAAATTATTACAGGAGATAAAACAAAAACAAAGAAAAAGGTTTTTTGATGCAAAACAATCTAAATTTGATATTTAAACGATATTCAAAATATGAAAGAAACTTTTTTGACTACTAATCGGCGGTAATAAAATTATATATCTCGGTTTTTTACTATAAATCGTTTATAAGATTAGAGACGAAATTAAGAATGATGAAATTGAGGTCGTAAGAAATGCACATTTTATATAATGAGACAAAAATTTATCTTTAATATATATTGAAGAAAAAAAACTTTAGCGCCATTTGCATATCATTTGACGGTAGTTTAAAAAAATAATAAAAAATTAATATAATCTCTATCGAATGAATAATCCTCGTTAATTTTTCACTGTTGTTATACGTGCAATACAATACAAGAATGATTTTTATCTACTAGTTGATGTTTCTAAATGTTATGAATTTTTCATTCCAAGAGGTGGACATTTAAAAAGTTTAATTTAATTCCAATTGAGTTTAAATTATTTAAAGACGTATTATTTAAAAAAAATTAACTACATACTCTTCAAAATAGTTAATGATTTCTACCCTGGTAGTTTCACTGGATCGTTACAAAATTCTGACAAGTTTTGGCAATTGAAACTACAAATTTCAGAAATCTTTCATAATTTGAAAAGTTTGTTGTCAAAAAATTTCAGTTTAGAGAGTTCAAACGATATTTTTATTTTTGATTAAATACTCGACAAACCAAAAGTTTATTTATGCCGTTTGTTTGCTTATAGTATGCTGGAGGTTTTTGTGAAAATAGCACATACTAGAAAAAAAATCATTAAAAGTTAAATTAAACATTTAAGTGTTCACCCTTTGTAACAGACAAAGAAAACAAATCAAATTCATAATTCATTTTAATTTTTCATTATAACTGCTATGAAATAAATTCGTTGGCAAAATTACTGCTTTTGGCATTTGACAGTAAAATAATTAAATCCCTGTGGGAATTTCATTGTCATAAAAGAAACAGTAAAATTTTTTTTTTCTTAATTAATTTTTAACATTCTTCATTTTCAATTGAGTGTAATTTGCTACCACTTTAGTCATATAAAAATCATTTTTTGTACTACACTCACTCACATAAAACAAATACACATGTTGATGATCTCTAGAACTTAAATGATGAATAATTGCTAAAAAAAAGATTAAAGAATTAATACAGACACACACTATAAAGTACTATTACTATATATCTGATGAAGAAAGCAAATCTATAACAATAATTAAATGGAAGATGCATAGATAAAGAAAAAAGTCACACATAAAGCATATATATTTTATATATTTCAAAATGATACAACTTAAAGTTACAAAAATGATGATAAAAATTACTACAAAAAAACAACTTTAAATTTAGGGTAGAAAATAGGTTTTCCTTGATTTTTTTATTGAATTTGACAAAAATGAAAAACATTTAAAAATATGTGAATAATAAAGAATACGTAGAAGCAAAATATCAACTATTTTATTCTTCTTTTATTTTCAGTCTATATTTTATTTAAAAGGCTTATATCTTAACATCCTGGTAGTTTCAATCGAAATTTTGACCGTTGAAAAATAAATTTCAAACGTGTTTTCACACCCTTTTTCGAAAACATTTTGAATTTTCGAAAATTTTGAAACATTTACGTTTTTGAAAATAAATTTTAAAGTAAGAAACAAAATATTCAAGTTTTAGACTAAAAGGATGAAAAATGAAGCCTGTATTAGTTGTATAATAACTTCTTTTATATCAAGGAACATTAATAAATAACTAAATGATGTAATTT
>JACWBX010002858.1:7498-19023 GCA_014622435.1 Polypedilum pembai
AGATCTCGAAGCAGCCGGGATACAGCCAGCCGAACAGCCAGCCGAACAAAGTGAAATTATAAGCTGTATTTTCTATACAAAAATGCGCTAAAAATGATGATGAGTGGTACAAAATTTTTTGATGAATTTATATATTCACATAAAAATTTATCTATCTTTATTGTGTGTAAAATATATGAGATAATAATAATAAAATATTTAATCCACCACAATATAATCTTCAGAAAAATATGATGATAATGAATAAAATTGATTTGAAGAATGAGTTTAACTGAGACATGTGAGAAAAGGAAAAGAAATGTTTAATATTAATTTTAACAAATAGAGTTTAGATTTAAGAATGAAAATAAATTGTAATAAAAAGTTTTCAAAATGATGATGAAAAACAATTTTTTCACACAATTTTCTAAAAACAATTTTAATTTTGTAAAATGTGATAAAAAAGAATAAAAAATTATTAAAAAAGAAACTTTATTTTGTATAATTTGCTTTACAGATTCTTCATTTTTCACTCATGGTTTCGCAAATGTCTGTATAAACCTGATTTTGTTTGGAAAATTCGTTCACATTTTGCACATTGTATAGGAACTTGTGACTTATTATGAACAAACATATGTGTTCGGAGATCATGCTTTCTCTTAAACTTTTTATTACAAACATTACATGGAAATATATTTCCACTGTAATGCTGAAATGAATGTGCTCTAAGATCGCGAAGTCGAACAAAAGCTTCCGGACATTCAAGACAAGAATAACTTATACCGCGGCTTTGTGGTATGTGAACGCTGTTGACATGTCGCAAAAGATTTTTCTCATATCTCTCTCGCTTGCCACAATAATCACATATAAACGGTTTATAATATGCCTTTTCAGAATGTTGATTGATTATGTGACTTTTTAGGCTCTTTTCAAGGATAGTTTTTCCACATTGCTCGCATGTGGTATAAATTTTAACACGAGCATGAATATTCTTTTGATGATTAACCATGTCACATCTTCTTTTAAATTGTTTATCACATTCTAAGCATTTAAAAAGAGATGTTGCTATTTCATGTGTATTGAAATCATTATCACAGTTTGTTCGTAAATGACTATTTTTGATATGCTGTGATAAAATTATCTTCTTTTTAAAACTTTCATTACAAATATCGCAAGTAAATTTTATTTGCATGTGACTGTCAATTTCTTTGTAATATTCAGTACCGTCATTAAAATTGTAGTCCAAAAACATATTGGCTTCCAAAATTTCTTTCTCTATTACCTGATGCTTCAAATTCTCAACAATTGGACTAGTAGATACAGTTATTTCAAAAAGCTGCTTCTTTGCGATTTCCCTCATTTGATTTTTTGACAATTTACTATATGTTGACTTCAATTTTGGAGTATTCTTGCAACTATTCTTTTTTATATGTTTTTCTAAGCCTGTTCTGTATGCAAACGTTTGGTTACAAACTTCACAAGGATATCTCATTAAATTATTATTATGAATGTTCATATGTTGATTTAGAAGAGACTTTTTCTTGAATTTTTTTCCACACTCCTTTGAAATAAAAATCATTAAATATAAAAAATTGCTAAATAGTATAAATAAAGTTAAAGAACTTACAAGGCAAGAGTATATATCTCCTTTATAATGACATAAGATCATGTGGTTTAACAATTCACTATGATAAGCGAAAGATTTTTCACATGATTTTTCCTTACAATCAAATTGAGCAGATTGATAATTTCCATTTAAATGATGCACAGAACGTTCATGTGCGATGCGCATATCAATTCTCGCAAATTTTCTTGCACAGAAATTGCATTTTAATAGAAGTTCTTGATTATGAGCAGAAGCATGATGAGCAACAAATAATTTTTTATGCTTGAATTCTTGATCACATATTTCGCATGAGTAAAATTCAAAATGCTGACGCAGATGATAACGCAATGATTGAATAGTTTTATATTTTTTACCGCATGCATGGCATTCAACTTCAAAATATTTCCGATGATGGTACATATGAAGACGTATATTGTTTTTGTGTGAAAATGTTTTCCCGCATTGATCACAGATATATTTCTTTGAATTATGTTTTGTCTTGATATGTATTTCAAGTTTAATTGGTGAAGAAAATTGTTTGAAGCAAATTGTGCACATTGAATCATTAATTGGTTCTTCTTTGACAAAGAAATTTTGTTGTGGTTCTTTTCGGCAATTTGAAGTCAAAACATTTTGTTGTGTTGATTCTTTCACAATTTCAATTGCTTTATAATATTTGATACCTTCATCATCAACCACGTAGTATATTATATTTTCTTCAGTTTTCAATTTTTGATTATATTCATTACCGGCATTTTCATCATTATCCAATATCAATGATGAATTTGATTGCGACATTTTTCTCTGGAACTTTTCAAGTAAAAAATAAATTCAATTTTGTTACTAAAAATGATATTTTTGAATAAATTATTAAATTAGATATAGTTAATCATAAAAAATGACAATTTCTTGATTTTATTGAAGATAATCATTTTATATTTAATATAAAATCACTCACCATAACTTTTATGTTTGAATATTGAAAATGTGCAGCCCTGTGTAAACAAAAACAAAAAAACGCGCATTTTTCTTTGTTCTTGTTTGCAAACAAAATTTCTTTCAATTTTGTAATTTAGTTTCATAACACTTTAAAGTTTGTATTAAATAATGAATAAAAAATTATTTGCACTATTAATATAATATGTTTGCTCATCGTCTTTTATTGTCAAATCAATTAACGAAACCTTTAAATGTTTTAAAGAAATTATCTTTCACAACAACCAATATCAATAGAAACAATTTCAAAGATGATTCTAATGAGCATACAAGTGCCTCATTACTTCAATTTAAAAGAACTCTTAAAATAGCGAATATTGAGTTTCAAGATAATGCTACAAATCTAAAAACTTATTGTCCAGTTTGTGAAAAATCAAACTCTCAACAGAATGATATTTACATTAATAAAACAACTGGTGAGTTCTTGTGTTCATTTTTATAAATGCATTTATTTTTACTATCTAATTTCAGGATATTTTATGTGTCCAACTTGCAAGTATGGTGGTAAATTAGGATTAATTGAGAAATTCTTTACTACCTCACGATCGCAAAAGACAAACAATGATTTAAAAATGTATCAAAAATTATTTCAAAGCGCCAAAGAACAATATCAATATGAAAATACATTTGATTACCAGTTATATGAAAGAGAATATGAATTAGTGATCGAAAAAAATGTCGATGAAATTTTTAAAAAATTTTCTATTGATGAAAGAATTGCGAAATCGTGTTTAACTATACTGAACGTTAGATATAATAAAATTAGACAAGAACTTTTATTTCCACTTATTGACATTCTTGGTAATGTAGTTGGCTGTAAAATTATTACAAAATTGAAGGACAATGAATGGAAAGAAGTATCTTTACCCGATCAAAATGTCTCAGGTCTTATCACTTATAACAATTCAAAAGCCAATAAATCAAAAGACAAAGAATTACCTCAACAAAAAGCCATAGTTGTACTCAATGTTCTTGATTTACTCGCACTAACAACAACAAAAATAAATGCAACAGTCATTTGTTTACCATATGGCCTCAAATTTCTTCCTCAAGAATGTCTTCCTATTCTTGATCAATATAATGAGCTCACACTTTGGTTTAATTATAATACTGCGGGCTGGGATGTAGCGAGAAATTTTGCTAAAAAGCTCGATGAAAAACGTTGTAAATTTGTTCGACCTACTTCAAATCATCCTACACCATATAAAGCACTTACGCAAAATATTGATATCAAAGGAATTTTTACCAAATCGACATCGATATTGCATAAAGCCATCACAACGTTTGCTTCATTGCGTCAAGATGTTTTAAGTGACTTACAAAACATTGATAAAGTTCAAGGAGTAAAATGGAAACGCTATCCTACACTTAATAAATATTTAAAAGGGCATAGAAAGGGTGAACTCACGATTTTGACAGGACCAACAGGTTGCGGCAAAACTACATTTATGTCTGAATACTCCCTCGATCTCGCAATGCAAGGTGTAAATACACTCTGGGGATCTTTTGAGATAAGAAACACACGATTAGCTACGACTTTATTAAGACAATTCTGTGGAAAACCATTATTAGATTCAATCTCTGAAGAGAATCTAATGGAATTTGAACAATGGGCAAATAAATTTGAGGAACTTCCAATATATTTTATGACGTTTCATGGTCAGCAGCAAATAAAAGTAGTAATGGAAG
This sequence comes from Polypedilum pembai, assembly GCA_014622435.1. Classification (NCBI taxonomy): domain Eukaryota; kingdom Metazoa; phylum Arthropoda; class Insecta; order Diptera; family Chironomidae; genus Polypedilum; species Polypedilum pembai. The sequence continues at coordinate 11,769 of JACWBX010002858.1, forward strand.
CAATTGAACACGCTCAATATGTTCACGACATTAATCATGTAATTATCGACAATGTACAATTTATGATGGGCACGAGTGAAGAGTCCAAACATTTAGATAGGTTTTGGAAGCAAGATGTTATAATTGCAGCTTTTAGAACATTCGCTACGAGAAAAAATTGTCATGTAACCTTAGTAATTCATCCTAGAAAAGAAAAGGATAGTGAAGATTTAACTACACAATCAATTTTTGGAGGAGCAAAAGCCACTCAAGAAGCTGACAATGTTCTTATTATACAAGATAAACGATTAACTTCTGTTCGTGGCAAAAAATATCTTCAGGTGAGTGATTACAAAAAAAAATTGCAAACTTATGACATAAATATTAATTAAATGAATATTTATTAAAGATTGCTAAAAATAGATATTCTGGAGATCTCGGAATAATGCCACTTGAATTTGATAAAGAAAGTTTAAGCTATGCTCAAAAAACAAAGAAAAAAGTCGAGAGTACTGATTCATCACAAAATACACTATCATCAACAGCATCCGAAATGTCTTAAAAAGTCACTGTGATTGAATTATTATTGAAAGATTTTAAAATTTTCCTTACATGTGCCAGGATGTAATTTCTGTTAAATACTAAGTAGATAGTAATGAATATTTAATTAATTCTATTGAATTTAAATTTTTTATGAATAAAATCAAATTATGTCTGAATAATTATTTTTTTTATCGAAATTAGATTTAATTAGTATTCCTTTAACTGATTTATTTAAAGATACATTTTATGCAAGTCATTGATAAGTATAAAAATTCAACAACTTCTACTTTTTAACAGTAGTTGGTCACAGAGTGTAGGCTAAAAACTTTAAATATGAACAAGTTGATAAAATTCTTATTAGTTTTTTATAAAACCATAAATTGTGTAAAATCATTTCATTATATTGATGATAATATCTGTAAGCATGCACATTATGAGTTAGAAATTAAATTGTTGGTGACTTACTTTAAAGAAGCATTTTACATAGCAATTGTTGATACAGACGTAGAACATGAACATCGTATAAGCGCTTTAAAATGTTTAAAAATGGAAAAATATACAAGACCATATATCATCTATAACTCAATCAAAAGTATAACATTTTTAAAAACACCCAACAATGACAGTCTCAGTTCATTTTCTCAAATTAACGGATACTATGTAAAAGCGAATCACTCAGAAACTTATACATTTTTTGAAAAGATTTCGAAACAGAATCCTATGTCAAAAGTTATGATACAATTAACTGATGATAGTATTGAAGCTTCAGCAGCAGTTCTTCAAATAGCATATGGAAAATATAAAATGTTAAATGTTGCAACACTGCATAGACAAATCAATTTTGTTTCTTTAAAATTTTACAATCCGTTCAAAGATGGAGGAGAATTTCACATCATTAATGTCAGTCGTCAATCTGATTTATCTGAAATCAAGATATATCAACATGACAGAATATGGAATTTGCATCGATTTCCTCTTCGTATATATATTTTTGAGTCTCCTATGTCAGTTAAAAAAATCACTCTAGATAAAACTAGCAAAATTAAATTCACATATATGGATGGTGAATTAGCAAATATGTTATCGGAAAAAATGAATTTCACAGCTGTGTATGTTTTATCAGATGATGAGGTGTCTCATAATGGATTTTTATTAGAAAATGGAAGTTTCAGTGGAGGATTGGGAGCAATAGAAAAAGACCGAGCAGATTTATTAATGAATCCTCGTTTAATAACTAATTTGAATACAACAAGAGCCACTTTTTTGCAGCCTCTAACAACATATAGTTATAAATTTGTCATAAGACGACTGAAAAGAGAAAGAGTTTTACCTCTTTCAATTTTTGAATTTTATGACATTCCATCAAAAATAATTACCCTTTCTTTCCTTATATTATTTCCAATTATCTACACGTTTATCAATCGTTTGGAAAATTTATTGTTTGCTCATAATTTAGAAAGTAAACGAAAAAGCAAGCGTTCTATATTTAATTACAGTATTTATATTATTGCTCTTTATAATAATGTTTCAATGAAACAAACGCACATCGCACCACCCATTTCAAGAATCATAATTTTTATAATTATATTCTATGCACTTTTTGCTTCATCCGTCTTTCAAGGAAATATTGTAAAGAATTTAAATGCTCAAACAAATGTTGCGAAAATCAAACATGTTGAAGATTTATTTAATGCTGATTATAAATTTGTCATCAATCATATACTTAATTCTGTTTTGAAAGAACAAAGTGGTAATGAATTGTCGCAAAATCTAAGAAAAATAGCTGCTAATGCAACAACAACGATTGGAAGTGATGAAGCTTTAAGAATTTTATTGCAGGAAGGAGAATATGCATGCTTACTTGATTCACTATATGTGGCAACAAACTATCTCAATAAATATTATGACAACAAGACAGGAGAAAATTTACTTGAAGTTGTTCCTGAAAAAGCATTTGAATTTTATGTTGCTGTTATGACATCAAAAGATTCTCCATTTATTTTACCTCTCAATCAATATATTTTGAAATGGATCGAAGGTGGTTTTGACTATTATCATATTTACAGAGCAACACATGATAATAATATAAAAATTTTTTATGAGAAACACAAAAAAGGCTTGATAAATAATAATAAATTTAGAAGCCTCTCGATAGATGATCTTATGTCAGTGTTTATTTTATACAGATATATGATTGTCGTTTGCATTTTCACTGTTGTATTAGAAATCTCGTATTTTTACATTTCTGCTATAATCAAGGAAAAATGTCAATGATTTAAAATTTATTGTTTTCTGTATGAATAAGTATTTTAATCATATATTGTCTATATACATATATATTTAAAATTCTAACAACTCAAACACCTTATTACATATATAAACACTATTAATTTACAAAAGTTTTACTCATACACGTGTTTTGCAAAATTTTCATAATTAAAATATAAGAGCACAATTATTTTTAACTTTCACTTTGTCTTCAAGCGATATGTGATCAGAAAATAAGCAATTATGAAGTTAATAGTTGAATTCATTATTAACATGAATATGCATATCAAGAAATCATTCATTTCTGTTGCATATTCAAGTGTTTGTAGAAATTTTCCCGGTGAACTGTAGTGACAGTAAATTGCGTTGCATTCCATTTTTGTTCTGTTGAACCCTAATATACTCATTTCTGATCCATAAGCTGCATACTTTAGAAATGATACCTCAAAAAACGGATGCCAGTTTGGATGAGCATCTTTTTTCAAAATATAAAAACCAGAAAATGCACCATGGAAAATCATAAACACGGGAGCAAGTATCAAAGTTTGCTGTAAGTTTAATAGTTAATTATTTTTATATTTGCGCAAATTGAATGCTAAAATTTAATAACATTCACCTTAAGACCTGCAAATGAGCCAGCTATTAATCCAAACGCTTGCGAGCAAATACTATTTAATATCATAATCAATGAGAATGTCCCAAAACGTAAAAACTCTAGTGGCTGTGATGTTAAATAATACACAGGAAAAATGAATGCAAATACTCCTGATATGAGAATTGGCAAATCAGTAAGGATTAAATTGATGAAAAAAATCGTTGGCGTGTACCATCTATTGAATGTTTCTCGTCTTACACATAAAAAATTTAATGGGAACGCAACCATTATGCTATAGTATGCAGTATATGTTAAAAAACTGAGGGCTACAAAAATGAGTCGAAAATTGTTGATTATATATTGTGCATCATTACCAATATCATAGTAAAGTAAACCAAGCAATAAACCTGTTACAATGTGCATGAACATACGAATATGAAAAAAGCTTTTGTCTCGTAACATAATAATAAAATTACGAAGTAGTATATCATTAAATTTCGATATAAACGAAGGAGAGTAGGTTAAATTATTGCTGCAAATTGGTGCTATTGCAAGGTTATCAAAGTCGTCGTCGATTGCAATTAATATTTTTGTACGATAATTTTCATTCATTCCATTGTCGATTTTTGCAATCAATTTGGTTGTGTGTTCACTTCCATAAACATCAGTAATTATTTCTAATAAAAAATCTGCAGGATTGAATGTACTTGGACATATAAGATTAAGTTCACTAAGAAATGAAATTAAATTTTTCTCACTTCCTTGGTATGCACACTCTCCTTTAGTAAGAATATAAAGATGCGAAAAAGTTTTAAGTTGATTCGTAGTTGGTTGATGAATTGTACAAACAACTGTTTTGCCTTCTTTTGCGAGTTTTTTCATCAAATTAATACAAATTGTTGATGATACACTGTCAAGTCCTGTAGTAGGTTCATCAAGAAAAATAATTGTCGGATCATCAACAATTTCTAGTGCAATTGAGAGTCTCTTCTGCTGACCACCACTCAAATTTTTAACAAATTCGTTTTCGACTTCTGATAGTCCAAATCTTTTTAAAATTTCTCCAATTTTCATCCATTTTTTGTAGGAATTAATTCGGTTACCGATTTTTAATTTCATAGCAAAATTCATTGACTCGCCAACTGTCAGCAATTCATGCAAATGATTTTCTTGTGTGATGTAAACAATATTTCTACGAAACTTATTGATTGCTAGTCCGTTCATTGAAATTGTTCCTCGAACTTTTTTCTGCTCAAAACCGGATAATAGATTCATTAAAGTTGTTTTGCCACTGCCACTTGGGCCAAGTATTGCTGTAAGTTCTGATCCATAAAAGTTTCCACTAATTCCTTTTAGGATTTTTTTACGACCTGTAAAATTTCATTACGAAATTTTTAAGTAAGAACTTTTAGTTTTAAAATTTATTCACGTACAACTTTTAAACAAAGTTTTCTCAACACTATACGATAATTGATCAAATTTTATGTTAATCAAACTATTCATTTTTCCTAGACGTGTTAACAGATCAAGTACAAAAACTCGACTAACTTTATTAAAAGAAAAAAATAACAGCAAACACTTGCATGTAAATTTTAAAAAATGATCAGTCATATAAAGCTGCTGCTGCAGCAAATTTTAATTTACATTTGAGTAATTCTACAGAAAGTGTGACAAATCTTTTCTATAAATTCAAATTGTAAGTTTATCTGAACTTGTTGAAATATTTTCAAAGTTTTGATTTATTTCTCTCTTTTTTATAATAAATTTATTGCTTATCGCTTATTTAGTTTTCTATTATATTATACCATTTCTTAATGTGTTATAGTTCTAGCAAAATACGATACACTCTGAGAGCTTTTTCAAAGCAATAACAAATATTTTGACCGTTGAAATTTTTTTAAATATATTTTGAACATCCTTTTTCGAAAAAAAAGAGTATTTGAAAATCAATCATTTTTGAAATAAAAACAAAATAATTCAATACCTCTGGACCTTTTATTCAAATTACAGTCCCTTACAATCGCATGAACCCACTAGGATTTTTGATAAAATCGTTATTAAATATTTTTATTGTGTTTTTATCCTTATACACAAAAATTTTTCGAAGATTTTTATATTTTTTAAGGAAAACGTGATAAAAAAGATTGTTGCTAATACTTTATAATCATACAAAACTGTAGAATTGTTAGATAATTTTCAATGATCACATGAAAGCGTATATATGACAACTAATTGCTTATAGGAAATGATGACTATGATTCATATATAAATAGATGTTAATGAAATTCAAGTATAGTACAGTTTACCTAATATGAATTCTGAAATGGGCAATTCTACGTAAAATTCGACAAAAATTTATTCTATATTTTTGAAAAAAAAATTGATTTTTCCTATTTCATACTGTATTGTTCCTTGTGATATATTAGTATAATTCATAATAACCGTCAGTAACGTGTTAATAGCGCATTTTCCTGTTGCACTTCAGTTTTTTGTTACAAACCCCAATTTGTTGAAAATTTTAATAAAATAGATCTCAAAATAATTTTAAGTCTTTTCTGTGAAATTCATGAAAAAATTTGTTCAAAATTGTTATGAAAGTGTAAAGTAAATCAATTGTATTTGAAAAGAGTTATGATAAAAAAGAATTTTGGTGAAACCAACCGATTTTGCACCAAAAAAATTTTTTTTCTTCAAATTTTATCCAAATTTTTGAAATAACTCGTGAATGGCATGGAGTTCAGGAAGAACTTCTGTTAAACAAGTCTCATGGTCGGCAGCAATAGATTAATGCAAAAAATTTGACGAAAAACCGTTCTGGTAAAGACTAGTTAGAGAGACAGACAGCCGGACAAAGTATAAAAAGTATTTCAACCTTTGTTATGTATCTATATTTAATTTTTTTAGAAAAAATGAATATGTGAATACAGAGTTAGTCAAAAACAGACCATTACTAAACCATACACTAGGATATCATGTCTAAAACGAGCAGATCAGTGACTCGTGGTAGATCAGTTTAGCACTGAGATTTCATGAAAAGTCTTTTCAGAACTTTTTAGGAGTATTTCTGTTTAAGCCAGAGCTCCAAGTCGACTAAAATTTTGTACGTAAGTCGACTTAGCATATAATTTTTGGTGGTTTTCGAGCTCTGGTTTAAGGAATTTCCGTCTGTCTGTCTGTCTCCGTAACTAGTCTTTACCAGAACGGTTTTTCGTTAAAATTTTTTGCACTATTCTGTTGTGGCTGACTATGGAACCGGTGTAATGGAAGATCTTTCCCAAAGTCTATTTCGGTTCATGGTGGTGGACCAGTGAGTGCAGGTCCTTCATACACTAAGATCGGAAAATTTTTTTTCGCAGAATTCTTCTTAAAATGTCACAAAATGTCCAAAAAATATGTTTCAAGTGAATTTAATGACATCAAGCCCAAGGCCATATTCCAAACATAAGGTCTTGAACTCCGAAAATTCAGTTTTCACAACATATAAGTATGGCATATCGTTGGAAAGGTCTTGTCGCGTAGATCACGATGGCTTAAAAATTTTTCGGGATAATCTCGATCATATAACAATATTGTTTGTTTACATTGTCAGAATAACTTGGTTGATTTTGTAATTTTTGATTATTAGTATATTTGTTGCTTTTTTATTAGGGTTTGGAACAAATTAGTATTCGCATAGTATGCGCATACTATGCGCATAGTAAATTTCATTGAAATTTTTTTAATTGTTAAATATTAAAACAATTTTATTTTCGAAAATGAAAAAGTCTTATATTTCTGAATTTAATATATTTGAATTCTATTATTTTCAAAAAAGTTATCATTTTTTAGTTAAAAACCAAGATTTTGATCATGTTATATTACTAATTGTAT
>JACWBX010002859.1:0-21444 GCA_014622435.1 Polypedilum pembai
GTAGTGTTTTTCTTTATTTTTGAGAGTCCTAATTACACACACTAAATTTTCTCACTTACTTTCCTTTCATCCTTTCGCGAAAGTGACGACTTTATTTATCAATAAATTCACATTTCTCACTTACATTCTCATGTAAATATTTCCTAAATCTTCCATTTACAGATCATCTGACGACCACTCGCCCGGTTACGATAGAACAAGTTTTTATGACAGAGTGAGCACAAGTCAAATCGGAAATCGAACTAGCGAGACGTCAACAGAGTTCATAAGACGTAACAGCTATCATTCGAATGATCGAGGCCGGCAGCGAGATCGTCAACACTTTAGAAATAGTCCTTATTCATTAATCGTAGATAGGTATGTTGAACTTTTAAAAATAAATTTACGTCAATGCTCTTATCTTATATTACTTTCTTTATAATTAGATCAAATCAAATTAGTCATCATAGACTGACGTCAAATACGTGGTATGAAACGTCTCCATCATCATCGTCGAGCTCACGAAACCATTATAGCAACAATCAGACAGGTCTAGGCAACACTAATAGCACCATTTTCCAACAACCAGATTCCTCATACGATCGACACAATTCAAGTGATTTGAGTGACCACCAGACAGCGTCATCACCTAACGCCGTTGTAACAACATCAAATAGCCTAAAAGACACAAATAAACTTCTGAGTAACAGCACGACGACGATCACGACGCAACAGCAAGCGCTTTTATCGAATATTGAACCGCCGTACAAATCCAAGCTTCTAGTAAATAATCATCATCATCATCACAACAGCAAGTCCATCAAGTCGCGATCGGGCAGCGAATCACCTATTAGTAATCGTTCATCGCGATCTCATTCGAGGAGTCCGAGTAGTTGTAGTTCAACACATAGTAGTAGTCATACCACAACTCCAACATCGTCACGCGATTCAAACGCAAGTCCTATTTCGGGTAATACTGGTGATTTACTCATTCACAACACACCGTCCTTACACCATAACTCCACTTTGCATCATCGACATCTGAAGAGTGGTAATAGTGCAAGCAAATCACACTCGGGAAGTACACATCACAGTCAGCGACATCGAAGAAATTTACAAGCGAGTCTATCGAGTATACCTTTACAGAACGTCTCAACAACACCTTGTATAGATAAACCCGCAAGCACTTCATCACTCTCGTCGACAGGTTCATTTAGCGGATCAAATTCGCTTGGGTTCTACTCGGAAGATAATCGCCCACTTGCAATTTGCGTACGCACCCTGCCACTACGATCGTCAGATACGTCACTAAAAGATGGCCTGTTTCATGAATACAAGAAGCATGGTAAAGTGACGTGGGTAAAAGTAGTTGGACAAAATCACGATCGGTACGCGCTGGTATGTTTCAAGAAGCCAGAGGATGTTGATAAGGCCCTAGAAGTGTCGCAGGATAAGTTATTTTTTGGCTGTAAAATTGAGGTGCAGTCGTATCAAGGCTATGACGTGGACGACAACGAGTTTCGTCCTTACGAAGCCGAATTAGATGAATATCAACCAAAATCTACCCGCACACTATTTATTGGTAATCTCGAAAAGGATATTACCGTTACTGAGCTACGCAAGCACTTTGAGTGCTTTGGCGAAATTTTAGAAATTGACATTAAGAAGCAAGGCTCAACACCGTACGCATTTTGCCAGTACGCTGACATTGTTTCCGTTGTGAAGGCTGTACGTAAAATGGATGGTGAGCACTTGGGCTCAACACGTATTAAGCTCGGCTTTGGAAAGTCTATGCCCACCACCTGTGTGTGGTTTGATGGTATTGCCGAGAGTGTGACCGAGCACTATTTGAGTCAGCAGTGTTCACGATACGGTGTTGTACAGAAAGTTACTATTGACCACGAGCGACGCATGGCCCTTGTGACATTTGATCAAATTCAGTCAGCACAACAGGCCGTTAAAGAGATGCGAGGCATTCCTATGCGTGGCCGTAAATTGCAGGTCGATTTTGCGTCACGGGAGTGCATCGATGCCTTCTATGCACGTATGGAAAATAAACATGTGAATAGCAGCACAGTCACTGCAACTACCACAACCAATAATATAAATTATGAAATGAGTTTAGCGACAAATAATAGCACAGCAGCAGCGACGACGACATCGGTTGGAGGAAATCGTTATCTCTCAAGTCTGAGTCGATCGAGAGCAAGCAGCTTCAGTCGGCCGGGCAATCATCTAAGTGGAACTGCTTCGCCTACGAGTACACCTAGTGCAGGCTCAACTCCACGTCACCTTTCCTCGAGTAATGTGTCACGAAAATTTCGATATGCAGCTGGATCGCCTGAGTTTTACGATTCAAACGAATACCTCGATTCCTATTCAAATTTCGATCACGATCGAGGTGTCGATTCGGATCATCATAATGCAAATGATGGTGAATCATTATTAACACGAAGAAGATGTGATAAAAGTCCAGGTAAGAAAAATTTCAATTATTAAAATGTACAATTGTTATCTAGAAATCACCTGTTTATTGTTTATAAATTTAAATTTATTTACCGTTATACTTAAAACAACAAGCTCATAACGGTTAATCAATTTAAATTTGTAGAGCTTAAAAATTATTTTAATTTTGATAATATTATTTTATAATGAATTTTATTGCATTTTCTTACACAGTTGGTGATAATAGACAAGTACAACGAGGTGAATCAGAAGGACCTGGTTTGAGAAGACGAATTGAGAGAAGTCCAGGTATATTTGTTATAGAAATTTTTGTAAATTTGTTGTTTTTCTAATGTTATGTTTTATTTTTAGGTGAAATGAGGATTTTAGAAAGTCAACGGCACAAAATTCTCGATCAATTGGAAAAATGTCCGTCCAGTGGCGATGAAGCCGAAAGTCCAAAAAAGCGTGCAAAATATAGTCACGATCTCGACGATCACCATAATCACAATAATCATCACCACGATTCAAGTACAATTTGTAATGGAAAAATTCTCGATCATCGGGAATCATCCTCATATTCCACTTACAACCATCACCACCGATATCATCATAGTAGTGAATTAGCTCATCGAAAGACTGTTGAAATTAGAAGATTATCAGATTGTAATATAAAACATTCTGCTAGCGTGCCGGGAGGTGCAATGACCAGCAATTATACAAAGCTCAGCCGACGACCGTCCACTGATAGTCTGTCACGTTACTCAACGACAACAGCTGCCGCGCAAATGGAGAGCTACCAGCTCCATAAGCGAAGAAAAACGTCAGCTGGTGCAAGCACTTCCTCATCCTCTTCTTCAATGACCGCAAATGAACTGGAATTAAAGAGCAGAACACATCCTATTCAATCTTTCGATGATGATGGTGTAGGTGATAGTGAACATGGATCAAGGCCGGACACACCACTCTTTGATGAAAGACCAGATAATGCACCAGTTGATCCAAGAACAAATCGACCTAGACTTCCCCGCGAACCTCTCAATTTGCCTCTGCCGAAATTTGCGCAGGGTTTTCATCAGCAGCTTCGTCAAAACAATCAACTCCTGCCGGCATCACATGCAAATTTGAATACAGACAAATATGAAAGTTCGAGCATTGTTTCGTCTTTTTCACATCATTCTAGTCTAAAACATAAATCAATCAGTCCTTCTCCTCAACATGCAGTGAGATCCAGATCGAATTCTATCATGCCACCGATATCAAGTGGAAGTTCTATCTCAGAAACCCTCCTGACAAGTCCCAGACCGCCGTCACTAACGTCCAACTCAAGTGATTCAGAGCAAGAATTAAGTTCAATAGCAGGTCCTAGCACATCGCCTTCATTAGAAGAGCGGCTGAAAAAATTGTCCGAGGATTATGATAGTTGGAGCAGCAATGGTCGTTCTTCTTCTTCCTCTCATTATCTGAACAATATGAGACATACTGTTCCTGAAATATCAATACCAGAGACTCCTGAATTGTTACTGAAAAATGTATTAAAGAACTCAATGTTTGATGAGGATTCAAAAAGACTAGAAAATATTAACACACAACCACCAACAACACCAAGTACGAATGTTAAAAGCAATTTCGGCTCATTCAATTCAACACACTTGTCTGGAACATCATCTCCTCTCATAAATATGAGTTCAATTGCTAGTAACTCTTTGGAACATACTAATGCATTAACGAAAATACAAGTACCAGTGCAACAACAACAGCCTCAGCCCCAACAACCTATCATTACAACTATGCTGCAACATCGCTTAGGATCATCGAGTACTGGTTCACCAATGCATAGTCCAAACACAGCCTCTCCTTATAATAGTCCAAATCCATCATCAGCTTCTTCGATCTCGTCCATTAAAGGACTTCAATATCCCTTTCCATCGCATCCAACAACCTCATCGAGCAGCAACTCGGGCATTTCAAATATTCCTGCAGTTTTGAATACTGCATCTTCAACATCAGCATCTAATACACATGCAATTGCAACTATAACTAATGCATCGTCGACTGTGAGCTCACAGCAGCAGAAACCAAAGACATGTACGCTGAATAAGAGCATTTCACTACAAGAAGTCGCGGTCACAACTGGAACTAATAATAATAATAATTTTAATACTAGTTTTAATAAAAGTAGTACAAATAATGTTAATAATAGTAATAACGATAGTCCAGCAGCAGCAACAACAATGTCATCCAAGCAGTTAGTTAAAAGCGTGTCACTTCCGAGTTGCACTGAAAATTCTGTACATCAGCAACCATTCTCATCTGAATCAAATATCAATATTAAAGTTGAAAAAATTGAAGAGAGTGAAAATGAAACGACACATGATAACTGCAAAAATGAGGAGACTGTAAAAACTACTGATATTGTTGAAAAGAAAAATCATGGAAAGGAGAAAAGAAAAAATAGTGAACAACACGATGAACATCTCCATAATAGTGAAAATAATAAGGAGCATTTGAAGAAAGAGAAAGATGGATTTCGAAAGGAGAAAGAGCCAAAGAAAACTCGAGATATTGAAGATAAAAAATCCAAATCAGAAACAACAACTCAAAAGAGCTCGAAAAAATCGCGAGATGAATGTTCAGTTGAAGAGAAAAAGGAAGAACAATTATTTGAGAGAGCTCCTTCGCCTAATGCTATTCAAAGAAAACGACAGACAAGTATTAATGATGATTTATCAAGTATTGATTCATCAGTTGAGCTGTCATCAAATCATGTGCAAGAAAAGAAAGAAACAAAGCATCATGATACGAAAAATAATTCAAAACACCATCATCATGCGCATAAAGAACGAAAGAATTCTCTTAAAGATAAAATTCATAGCGAAGACGATACACATATGACTAAATTAAAGCAAAGCGATGTGCATTCGTCAAAAGATTCAATTTTTGATGAATTGAAACGCAATACTAAGGATAATATCATTAAAACTAATGACAAGTTACACAAGACGAAAAAGCATCATCATCATCGTGATAATGGCAATAAGGATAAAGAGAATCAAACACAACAAGCACATCATTTTGATCAATCAAATGCAATGACTCAAGATGATATAATAAATCGATCAAGTGAAGATGATAGCACAATAAGACACAATCACAATGGTCGAAAACAAGAACATTTATCAGAAGATAATGAAAAGAAACACGATGATCATCATTCAAAGTCGAATGATGAAAATAATGGTAGGAAAAAGTATCAACGTAGAAATTTATTGAATGCAAGCATAAGCACTGATGAAACGGAAGATTCTGATGGTAATGGCAAGCGTGTGTCATTTTTCGATATTCCAGATGATGGTCCGAATATTTCAATGTACGATAAAGTGAAAGCTAGATCATGCAAGAACCTTAAGAAACAAGAAGAAGAGAAAAAGATCAAAGATAAATTTACGGCACTAAAACAATCGCGAGCTAAGCGTGAAAAGAAACGTCTCAATACATCTGAAGATGATAGTGATAGTGACATACATGATACTAACAGCAATGACATGTTTTCTACTAAATATAAAAAATCACATTTGAGTGCTTCTGATGACGAACTTAGAGATTCAGATGATGAAATTTTATCGAAGAAATCCAAAAATCGAAACCAATTGAGCATTTGCGATGACGAGAGTTCAGAGAGTGGCATTAATGTGCATGATGGCCATAGAAAACGAAATAAAATATTCAATCGTAAGAGCTCTCGCACAAATGTCATTGATTCATCTGATGAAGAAATGAATATACCAACAAAGGTTGAAATTAAACAAGAGCCAACATCAGCAGCTGATAGTTTTGATGAACTGAAGAAACAAGATCATGAAACGATAAAGAACAATAAGCACAGTTCAAAGAAACGTCATCATGAGAAGACAAATAAGGAAGATAAGTCGAGTAAGAAATCTAAGAAATTAATAAAAGAGCATCATCGAAAATCAACGTCGTCAACTGACAGTATGCAAAAAAGAGAAGAAGATATTTTTGGTTCAGTATCTGAAGATGATGAGCAACAACAACATAAGTCCGAGTCAAAGAACGAGATCACTGTACCTCTTACAGAAATTAAGAAAGAGAAACTCGATGAGTCTATTGAATCTGATACGATAAATGATGTTCAATCGAAAGAACGACCACGAGAAGAATCAAAGAAACGCAAACGTGAACGAAGACGTGAACGTGAGAAACAAAGAAGCATTATAAAAGAGGAAGAAAATAGTGTCGATTTAGATGAAGCCGGTAGAGCACTTGAAGCTCAATTGATGAGCGATTCTGATAATAAAATTAATAACAATGAAATCAATTCAACTGAGCTAAAAGCAGATGATGTATTTCATTTTACTGACGATGAGATTAAGCGCGACCATCATGATTCAATTAAAAAGAAGAAGAAAAAGAAGCGAACGAAGGAAGAAAAAAAGCATCATCATAATCATCATCACTATGAAAACATCAAGCAGGAGCCAATTGACACAGAAAATGCTGGTGCTTTTAATGACAACAATAACACAAAATTGAAACTTGAAGTAGTTGTGGATGATGTTAAATTAAAACCATCTGTGCCATCTCTTACGGATGTTGATGTAAAAATTGAAGTTCAACAAACACTTTTATCACCAACAAGTCAAGTGAAGAAAGAAACAAAAATAAAAACAGAAGGTACAACAACTATTCCAGGTTTTGGTGGTGTTCCGATTGATGAGAAAGTTCATGAAAAGGCTGTCATGTCACTCACAGCTGAGTTAGAGAAGAAGTCAGATGAGATCGTCGAAATTCATGAGAAAAAGCCAATTAAAGTAGAAAACGAAAAACCTGAAGAAAAGTCACGTGTCGTCATCTCTCAAGAAGAGACGGAAGACGCAGTTGCTGCACTTTTGGGTGAAAGCTTTAGCATGACTCATGAAGATTATAATGATCCATATGATGTCTCAATGGTGGTTACAAATGAAAATGAAAACATGGAAAATATTGATGAACCAGCAGTTATTCCACCTGAGGAAGATGAAGAAATGAAAAAGGCTATTATGAGTCTTAATTCTGAAATTGATCGAAAAATTGACACTCCTCAATCAGAGCATGATCTTCAAATTGATACTGACACAGAAGAACAGACAGAAGAAGAAAACTTGGGCAGTCAACAATTTGATGAACCGCCAAAGACGCCAGATTTGGTTGAGAAAGATAAACTTGACTCTTCTGATATATCTGATAAATCATTAAAAATTGACGAAAGTCCACGTGAAGATGAGGAAACAAAAGTGGAAGAAAAACCTATTGAGAATGTAGAAATCAAATCCGAACCAAGCAAAATAATTGAAAAAGAAAAGACAGAAATGACTGAAAAAGTTGAAATAACAAAGAAAAATCAAAATTTGCATCCAACTTCAATCACTATTCCTGAAATTCAAACAATATCATCATCTATTGAGAAAACATCGCCAAGAAAACAACAACAGCATAGTCCTAGTACAATCAAATCTACTCCACTTTATAGTCCAATTACTCCGCTTTCAGGCAAAGATGCTACACAGACAACGATGTTTAATGTAACTACTCCGAAATTACCCACGATAACTCCATCTACTGCAAATACCAATGGACCAAAAATAATTGGCATTCCAGGCAAGGCCGATAGCAAGCCGATTTTGATTCACCCACCAAACACCACAACAATAAAATTACCATCACCTGTGCAACAACAACAATCACCGAAACCAACAGAAAGCAAAGAACAAAATATTCAAGTTATTCCAAAATATACACCTGTCACAGCCGCAGAACGTAAAATGGAACAAAAACCACCACAAACTAAAACTCAAGCAAATCATCAAAATATTCGTCAACCCCAAATTCTTTATCCTCCAGTTGTTCAGCCATCTCAACCACCTCAACAGACGCAACAAAATTCAGTCATTCAAAAAGTAATTGATGTAAAAGAAAGCGAAAAACCAAAGATAGAGAAGAAAGAACCTGCTCAGCTTGAAACTTCTCATGAAGAAGAAGAAAATGATAGTACATCACCAGATAATTCGATGGAAAAAGAAAGTGGAACAGCAAAGAAAGCGACACGTGGTGGAGGCAAACAACGTGGACGTAAAAGTGCAAATACAAATATTCAAATGCCATTATCACCACCTTTATCTCAAAATCAATCAGAAGAAATTCCTTTTTCGCCACAGACGAGACGAGGTGGAAAAACAGCTACTGTTTCAAAGAGAGGACGTGGTGGAAAATCAACAAATACAAAAATTATTCCACCTATTTCTACTTCAGTTCAGCAAATCATTTCTCCGCCTGTACAATCACAAAATCAGCAGCATTCGCCGATTCTACAAACACCAGGATTAAGAAAACAAAAGACTTCAGAATCAGATGTTTATGAATTCCACGACGATTCAGGAGAGGAGATCATGAAGAAAGGCGATCAACGTCCTCGTTTGATAATGACAATTAAAAGCACAGCAGCGACAACAACAACAATCGCTCAACCAATTGTCAGTCAATCAAATATCATTCAAGCTCCAAATACTGTGGCATCAAATGTCTCTGCTCAACCACAAACTCCGATTGCAACAACAATTGCACCTACGCCAACTCAATCATCACAGCCAGTCACTGAAATTAATGAGATGCCAATTCCACCTTCTCCATCACAACAGCAAGTGCCATCACCAGCACAGTCTGATGAGTTTGCACAGCCAAGTAATAACACAAGAAAATCAAAGAGACTTCTGGAGAAAGACGGCCCAAGAACGTCTGTTGATGACACAATTGATGATGTGATAAGAAATGTAAATCTGGTCACACCGCAAAATCAGCAACAGCAATCAATGCCAGCTAATTCAAGAACAACACGTGCTACAAGGCAAAACGCTACACCACAAGTAAATGTACCGACTAGCAACGCAGCAATTTCGACAACACAGCAACAGCAATCCATGCCTCAAGCTGTGCCTGCAATTCATGTTGAGAGCAAGAAACAAGGTAGACCTTGCAACAGTAAGAAACAAAAGGATAGAAAAACTTCTGAGACATCAGAAAGTGAATCAGAGAAGAAGAATGAAAAACAACAAGTCAATCAACCAGTGCATCAAGTAATCAATATTGATTCAGGCCATCATCTTCCACCGCCAGTAATTCAAATGCCAGTTTCTGAGGCTCCAAAGATAATTCAAGTACCAAGTACTCAGCCTGCTATCATCAAACCACCTTCACATCATGAACAGCAACAGAATATTTTGCCGATTGTTCAACAGAAGAAGGAAGGCACTGAGTTATTGCAATTGATTGATCCAGTCACTGGTGAATTACAGAAGATGACACAAAGCAAGGAGGGTCAATATGTTCCAGTATCTGAACACAAGTCACAAATGGTATCAATTCCTCAGCAACAACAACAAACAGTTTATCACGTTGAGAGCAAGCAACAAGAAGAAAAGAAAATCATCTCAATTTCAACAGGTCCAAATGTTATAAAAACTTCTACGCCTGTAATTATTGAACCACCAAAAGGTCCGATGCCGTTGAATCTTCCTGAGCAGCCAAAGCCAGTTATCACACAAAATCCACAAGCTACAGCTTATAAACCAGTGAATAAGTACATATATAGCACTCAGAATCTAACAAAACCTCCTACGACAATAGTAAATGCTATGCAAAATCCAAATTCAGCAGCCACAGTCATTTCTTCTCAAGTAAAGACAAATGTTCCAACTGGTATTGTCCATCAGCCACCAACCATCTATAATCTCCCAAGCATTATTACGCCTAATACAAAATACATTGCACAGCCGCCAATGCCTACGCAGCAGAAAACTATTGTAATGCAGCCACATAGCAATCAACCAGCCACAATTATTCACTCGACTGCAACAAGTGTCTCGCAAGCGCAGCCTAAACCACAAATTATTCACCAAAAAGTTCCAGTGAGTGTGCCACAGCCGCAAATTGTCATTCATCCACAAACACATCAAATTCATTCAACAGCCACAACAGACTTCGTCAGGTAATTTGATGGTTAATATTCCGACTTCATCTGCGACTCAAAGTATACCATCGCCCTCGAGAATGACTGTTAAGCAAATTATTCAACGTACTGTTCCACAACAAATGCAGCAGCAACCGACTGTTGTAGTAAAATCTACTCAACCACCATCTGCTCCTCAACAGCATCATACAATAATGACGAGTCAAGATGTGAGTAAAACATCAGCGAGAACAACTTATATTCCACCAGGAACGAAAATTATTGAAAATCCTGGTATAAACTATCCTGGAAATCACGAAGTGATCTACGTTGAAGGCAAACGAACAATGTTCCCAAATTATCAGGCAAAATATCATCAGCCCGTTCCATCACCTACACAGACAAAACCGCTTCAACAGATTGTGCAGCAAATTCCAATACAAAATCAACAGCAAGTAGTTGCACAATCATCTCAATCACAACCATCTACTCAGCAGAAAATCATCGAGAAGATACCAGGTCAGTCACAAGTTAGTGTCCAGCATATTCCACATCAGCAAAAAGTTTATATTACTGGACCTGGTCAAGTGATAACTTCCCAAGCTCAATTGCAACCTGAACAAATTGGTGAAAGACCACAGCAATGGCTAACGCATGAGAAAATGACAACACAGGCATTGAAACAGAGATTCGTTATGGATTTCGAAGAAGCTCAAAGAAATTCACAGTCACAACAACAAGCATCACAAGCTTCACCACATTTGAGGAAACCAACTTATGTCATTGAAACAACAAGTACACATCCAAGTGTGGTTAATCATCAGGGTAAAACTATAATTGGCTTAAATCAAGCACCTCAGATTTTGACTGGTGCAGTTGCTTCACCACCACTTAAAGCACACATGAGCAGTCAACAGCCAATTGTAACAGGTAAATAATGAAAAAAATTATCATTCCACAATAGATGATTTTAAAAATTATTTTGAAATTTTAGGTGCAAGCAGTTCACGCATTGCTGTCCCAACAGCTAGTCCAAAGGATCAACAACATCTTCCTCAGCGACATTATCCACCAGAAGCTTATGAAGAAGTTATGGTAAGTTTTTAATTATATTTTAAATAATAAATTAACAAGAAATTGTTTAATTAATAAACTAGACAATTTCTTTAAAATCATTTTTATATCATAATACATTAACTGGTGACTCATGATGGCATTTTTCATTCTTCTCTTTCTCTCTTTTCATTCATTTTGTGTGTATGCTTTTGTTACTCCGCTTAATTGTATTTACTAACCAGCAGCATAGTGACCGAAGTGCATATCGATCACAGAGTCCACCGCCAGCTCATCAAACGTCGCCATTGACGACGGTACTAACCAAATTTTTAATACTAATAACTTTTATTCATTTCAATTAATAATAAAATATATTATGACCAATTTACTAACTTTTATTCTTTTCTTTACAATTTATAGCGTCCACCATATTTGATGACTACAAAACTTTACTCGCAGCCAGCAATGTATATGCGAGGAAGTGAATTCAGTCGTGTACCAATGTAAGTATTTTATATAATAGTCTAATTACAAAAGATTTAATTTTATTTCTTTTAATAGACCACGAATTGGACATCCTGGGCCAACAGAATCTCAAGAAATAGAGGAACAGCCACGAACTGCTAGTCCACCATTAGAATTGCGTCGATCAACTTCAATGCCATTGCAGAGTCCTAGTGACAGAATAACTGGTAAATTTAATAAATTCTCACAAATTCAAAAGTCATTTATTCTCAAATTTCTTAATGTAGATTCACCAATGATGGCTCCATTGTATCTATCACCAAGAATTCCTCAACCCTATTTCTATGAAGGTGAAGCAATGAAATCATTGCCAAATGCAGAACCACCGCCTGCACATCGTTCTCATGCCACATCTGCAACTGCTTATGCTCAACAGCAACAAACTACTGCTTTACCACCGCCATCAGCTTCAGTGAGTTTAGCTCATATGCAGCAACAACAACAACAACGAGAGCGTGAGAAAGATGAAAATGTACAAATTGTCTATTCATCATCCGCACCTCCTGCTCAAGTGCCATTGATTGCACCAATTACAAATCCAAGAACAATTCAAATGGCTACACCACCAATTGCGAGTCAAGTTCCACCACATGCTGATACTCTTTCGAGATTACTTGAACGATATCCACTTATGTGGCAAGGTTTGTTGGCACTCAAGACTGAACAAGCTGCTGTTCAAATGCATTTTGTACATGGAAACAAAAAGATCGCCAAAGCTTCATTACCATTTAATGCTGATGCTACAACTCCACCGCTTAGAATCGCACAACGAATGCGACTTGAACCATCACAAATTGATGGCGTTGCTAGAAAAATGATGGTAAGTTTTTCTTTTTTAAACGTTTTATCTATAACAAATTTTTTTCAATTAATTTATAATTCTAGATTGAAGACGAACATTGTGTGCTACTTGCACTGCCTTGTGGATTTGACTACAGTGATGTGCTGAGACAAACTGAGAACCTTCAAGTTAGCTTTATAAACTATCTTCAATTGAAACAAGCTGCTGGTATTATTAACATTGCCGACTCTGGAAGTCAAAATGCATCGTATGTTGTTCACATATTTCCATCATGTGATTTTGCCAATGATAGCTTGAAGAGTATTGCACCTGATTTAATGATGAAAGTTGCTAATATTGCTTACTTGCTTATCGTCATTGCAACAGTTTAAGAGAAACTAAAACTCCTCGATTATGACTATTAGTGCATTCAATGATTTTGCACTTTTATTCCCAATTATGACGAAAAAAAAAATTAATAAATTGATAATGAATATTTGACATACACAAATACACAACACGTATACATTTTATACATACACACACACATAAGACACTATTACACGAAACAGAAAGAGTAATAAAAAATTATATACAATATTAAGGCATGGATGAAAAAAAATATAAACCTTGATCTCAATGAATTCATTTTTAAACTCCTAAGGAAAAAATTGTTAAATTAAAAAAGTTATTAATGAATGGAAATGATATGAATAGAGTAAAGGTTTATGAGATGATGCTAAAGAAAAGAAAAGTGAACACAGTGAGAATAAATTTTATTAAAGAAATAATTATGGAAAGATGTTTAATGAAAGGAAATAATAAGAATAATAATAGTAATTAATAAGAATAAAAGAATGTTGCATAAGTTTTTAAATTTCTGTGATTTTTTTCAAAAAATAATAAAAAGAAAAAACTATAAAAAGGGAAACTACGAATAAATACACAAAGCAAAATTACAACATTTATAAATCCAGACTCCTCATGCATATGTATAAAGGAGGCAAAAAAGAAAATTTTCTTGAAAGTGGAAATTAAAAGTATTATGAATGACGTCCTTTGCACTTTTCTCATATGTGCTTAATTCTATAGAAAACTAAACAGGTTGAAATAGAACTATTTTCTGTGAGAATAGTCCAAAGAGACGTCTCAAAATTAATTACAAGTTTTTCTTTTTCTGTTTTTCTTCGAATTTTTTTTTTTCATAAAAAGAAATAATTTAAAAATTAAAATATTTGAGAGAAATTTCTTTTGTTTTCCGTTATCAAATTACATAATCAGGCACCGTAAAATGATTAAAAAAGTTGTTGAACTATCCGTTGTTTCTAAGTTTATGGTGTAAATAAATGTATTTTTATGATCATAACTCTTCTCTCTATCTCGATCTCGATAGAACTACTATTTTTCACCAATATCGATTTTGGGAAAATAAAACAGAAAAATAGGAGAGAGAGAAAATTGAATTATTGGAAAAAAGGATTAATAGTGTTTGAACAGAAAACAAAGGAAATTTCCATGTCGTCGTCGTCGTCAACTTATTAAAGTAACAAAAAAAAACGAAATGAAAGAATAAAAAACAAGTTGTTGATGATAACATAATAAAAAATTAATGAAATGAAAGTTTTAAATATTGTAAATATAACTTAACTTAATTAAGTTGTTTTTAGTTGCATAGAAGATGGACATAAAAAAATTTAGGCTAATAATATAAAAACACACACACACACACACACATACATACAGAGATACATTTGACAAAATGATAAAGTTGATTGAATAGAACAGAAATTTCTTTCGATTGAATAAAGTGACAGAGATGATAATAGAAAATTTTCACTACTTCTTTATTACTATTCAGGCAAACAAACAATTCCTCTCATACTTTTGGCTCTTTCGAATCATATAAAAATTTCATTTTTCATGTTTCTTCATATAGAGAAAAGAAAAAAAAAAGATTTTAAAAAAAGCTTCCCATACAATATGAGACAAAAATTATTGAATAATATGAATGAAAAATAAATTATTGGTTAATTGAGAAAGTTGTCAGATAGATAGATTTCATAAAAATTATTTCTAGTGTTCAATGGTTCAATAATAAAAAAAGAAGCTAAATGTTTTTGAAAATATTTTCTGGATTTTATAACATTTTTGGCAAATTTATCATTAACTTTTTTTTTCTTAAATGGAGTATACATGAAGAAAAAAATTTCGTTCAAAATAAAAAATCTTTTTTGTCGCTGTATATTTTGTAAATAAATATTAAAATTATGCAAAAATAAAGAAGAAAAAAATCTTTAAAACATGAAAATTAATTTAAAATAAAATTTCAAACATGTTCTTACTTTTTCTTCCCTTACAGTTGAACAAAAGATGTCATTATTTGTGGGTGTGAATTAAATTTTATCAACGTGAAAACCACAAGTAATAATCAGACAAGTTTATTGTAACTATATGACAATGATGATTTTATCAATTCTAAAAACGTGAAAAATTAGATAAAAATTTAAATGAAATGTTAGTTTATTTCATCATCCAACGTGTCGAGACATGAGAGAGATTATGAGGTTTCAAATTTTCAAAACTATTGTAATTTTCATGATAAATAATCAAATTTGAAGACACACGTTGCTATCACATACAAATTAATTTAACAATCCATAGTAATCAGAAAATGTATGATAATGATTGAAGAACTTTTATGCATGAGCCATAAAGTAAGCGTTATGAAATTATTCAGAATTTTCTTTCTCGTGTTAGTAGCTAAAATTATAAATTGATACATTAGAATCATTGTTGTTCGTGACAATAATAACTAACAACAATAGAAGATAGCTTATAAATTGATTTACATATAATGTGAAAATAATTGAAGAAATCCAAAAATTTACTGTTTCAGAAACTTTTTCTACCTGCTAAATGTACTCATTTTCCCAAGCTTTTTGTGTTAACGACACGTGAAGAACAGACCCAACGTTATACAACAACTCATTTAGAGTAAAACGGTAGAAGAGTTCATCTTACAACAGACTTGTGTGTGCAGCAATTGAATAAAAGACATGAGAAGCGACGATAAGCAGACACGTGAATCTTATTATTCTTTCCACAATCCTCCACGGATTTAATACGAGTAAGGGTTATTTCCTTCTTCATTCACATTGGATACCCGTCTAAATCAATTCTCTTCTTGCAATGACACTTTATTATTATTCCTTTAATGCGGACAAAATTGATGGAAACAAAATTTAGATTACATTTGCTTTAAAGAAGTAATTACCAATATCAGGTTTAGCTAGAAATAATGTCGCACATAAATTTATGTTTGTATAACTTTGATACATTGCTGCTTTTTTATAATGATTGCACCATTTTGGGATAATTTTTTCTTCATTGTCACTTTCATTGATACTGATGTTAAGATTTTTTGACTTTTTGTTGAACTTCAAAAGCGATTGATTAGATTCATTATTTGAAATGTTTTGTATATCAGCGAATATTTTTCTTTTACCTTTGAATGCAACTGCTGTTTTAGTTGAAATTGGCGTGTTTGAATTCTCTTTACAATACTTCATTTTCTTTTTAGATGCTACAAGACTTTTTGCAAGTTCTTTAAAATCTTCAAACTTTCTTTCTTCTAACTAAAATTTTAATTTTAATATTTGATCAGAGTATTCATTAAATATGTTTTACTATAATTACTTTGAATACTTTATCAATATTGTTGTCTTTCTCCTCGAGGTGAGTTGAAATTATGTCTAAATCATTCTTAAATTTTACAAAATTCATTTTCCAAAAATTGATATAACACGAAAAAATTATTATAGTGAATTCATATTTTTAAAGCGATAATTTTTCAACTTTTAAAGCTAGCTTTTCTATTGGATCATTATTATTTTCTTCATAACTCTCTAACTTAATATTTAGTAAAGTAGTAAAAAGCTCTCTCTTCTTAATTATATGTTCCCAAAATATTGATAAAGTTTGTTCATTGATTTCTTTTGTTGTGATAATTTTACTTTTGTTTGGATTTTCAACACTTGTATCGATATTTTCTTCTTTTATCCTAACTTGATCCTGAAAATAAAAAAATTACACTTCTATATAATTTGTTTCTAATTTTCAAACATATTTACCATTTATAAACAATCTGATTTTACTGTTTGTTTGCTAAACCAAAAAGAATCAAAAGATTGGAGACTGAGGCAAAAAAATTATTTTTGGCCTTTTTAGTCTTTTTGCCCCAGTGTCTATCCCCTTGGTGTTGCTATACCAAAATTTAATTTACTTGCCGCGCTTTCTATCACGTATCAACTATTAATTTAAAATTAAGAAACAAATGTGTTGGCATTTAAAGCTACTGAGAGAACATATCTAAAAATTCTCTTTTGAAGTAGTGTTTTTCATTGAACTAAACAATATTCATTATATGACTATGTTTATCGGAAGGAATTTTCTCTTTTAATCCTTCACAAATATTATATTATAACCTTTGGCGCTTTTCGTTTCATCACGTTTATGTAACAATCGTTAGTTCAATGAACCATAAAATTCGAATAATAATTATTAATACAAATTACCAACTTTGTATGCTTAGGTGGCGTTTGAATTTTTTTAAATATTTTCTCATTTGTCTTTTACTTCTTTATCGGAAAAATTGTTAAAGGATCAAAGAGTATCGAATATCTCATCATCACACTCTCTCAATCATAAGAATTCTTGAAGAGAATGAAGTAAAAGTTGAACAACCTTTCGAATACTTTTTTTTGTCGAATCTCGTTTTCCGATTTTCTTTTTTTCCTTCTCTTCCATTTTTCTATTTTCTCACTTTTTATTAAATTCTTGAAACTAATAAAAATGAGAATAAAATATTGTAGCATATACTTAAGGGTCATTGTCTCACATCCGTTTTTTTTCACATGATTACACATTGCTTTAAAGTTTGACAAATTAATGAATTTGAACGATTGCAATAGGTTAAAAAGGTATAAAACAAATTTCAAAAAACAGACACGTGCTATTAAATGTTTCCGCATAAGTCATTCATTAGAGTAAAACTTTCTCATAAGAAAAAACTGAGAGATTATTACTCGTATTTTCACGTTTTCAATGCTGTTCTTTTAATTAAAGTCTTCTTCATACACATCAACACAATTATGAGAATTTGGTAGCCAAATTTATTCTTGATTAAATTACATATGAACTTTTCTGAATGACTTGATAGAAATTTAGAAAATAAAAACAGCCATCTCTCGGAAAATGTCAATTGATTCTACTATTAAGTAGGTGGGGTATTTCGAATGAAATTTAATAACAATATATATGTAATTACTATGTAAGCTGAAAAGTTAAAAAGCACATTCATAACACAATTTTTTCTAGACGGTTTCATCATTACCACCGGCTGTTTTTATTGCATAAATGTCAAGGCAATTTTAATTAGTTGATTTTCAATGGAAGCAGCACAAGCCTCTTTACAGTTTTCATTTCATTACAAAGATTTCTAGTAAACTTTTCAAGAAAAAGGAAATAAAGCCATAACAGTAGCAATTTATTTCTTGTGCAATACGAAAAAGTTGCCAATACTTATGTCAAAATAATATTGCACAAGCCTTTTTATGGTGAATTACTTATTGTATAATTTGAATGGTAACTTTTTAGCAACAGAATCAACTCGATTGAAAATCGAAAGCATGTGTGGTAATATCAAAGGCAAATTGTGCGATAACTTATTGCTTCAAAGCCACACGATATATGCATAAAATACATGTATACGATATATAGGTGGAGGAAGGCAAATTACTTTATTGCTCGTTTTCTATCATGCAGCGATGTTATAATTTAAGACATGCAAGAACTCTTTGCTGCCAATTTTCGACCAGACACGTGTATGAATGATTGCAATAAAGGACGTGTGTATATAAATGTATCATAAATAGAACATATTATTGTGTATTTTTGGATTAGCTTGATTCTATGAATTTCTGATTGATTTATTTGTTCATGTAACTCTCTATCAATGTTTTCATATTGATTCAAAATTGTTCACCAGTCACTATTATCTCAATGTTTACAACAAGTTTTAACAGAAAAATATTTTTATTAATGTATGCAGCCATTATTAAAGTAATATTTCTTCCTGTCGATTATTATTGAAGTGTGTATAAATGTTGAAATTGCGTTTTATCCTTTCTATCAAACACATAACATGAATATGTGTTTACAGCAAAATTATTAAATTTGCTCTGGATTTCATATGTCGCGTTGGAATAAATGGCGTTTTATTAAAAATTTGTTGACATTTTTCCTAACAAATAGGAAGCCGTAAAGAAGAAATTTTTCAAGTCGCACAAGAACAAAAAATAATATTTTGACTCTAAAGACTAAATATTTTTGCTTAAAGACATGTACGAATGATTATTTTTGATTTTTAAATAATATTGATAAATTCGGGTTGTTTTTCACATTTTATTAAGAGATGATAGTAGTTGAATGAACTTTTTTCAAGTATCTTCTTCGTTTAATTCTCCTCGTACAAGTAGTTAAACCCTTTTCCTTTTTCACCCTACCGCACACTGCTACATGGTAAATGTATCTTCCATCAAGCAAGTTGAAAAAGTTCATTGTACTCTGTTTTTATTATCATAATATCGAAAATTTCATCAATATACATCATAAAAGAATTACCTATTGTTATTTTTATGCGACAATGTCTACCTGTAACGAATTGTACGTAATAAAAATTTTTTATTAATGCGTAAAAATCGACATGTCACAAACCTACTTGAATGGATGAAACATCGTTTCGATTAGTATTTTACAATAATTTTTAATCTATTATAAAAACATTAAATAATTTTTGATATTTATTTGTTATTTATATAAATCAAAATTAAATGTTTAATCCGTACAAAATGGATAAAAAAATTCAGTTTGTTTATTCTTTATAGATTAACAATGCTTTTTTATTGTCATCGTGCGAAATTTTATAACTTTATGCGTAAATACGTAAAAGATTCTTGATGGATTACAGAAATACACATTGAAGGCCATTAGTGAAAGAGTAAAAATTTATTCAACCAAAAATTTGTGTATATGCGCTTATTATTTACAGGTGTCATTTTTCGCATGAAATTAAATGAGTGAAAGAGTTGAAAGAGATGATGAAATAAAAAGAAAATAATAATAAAATAAGTCAACAAATTTTGATGAAAGAAATATTTGTAGGAAGATTTTCTTCAATTAATTTTCCGTTTTACTTTTGTTCGCAGTGCGTTCACCAATCTAATAAGGAAAAGAAAAGAAGCGCACAAAAAATTAATTTTCACGCTCTACATTTAAAATGATCATCATTCATTCTGATTCATTGCGACTATTTCTTTTCGGTAATAGTCTCTATACTACTTAATAAGCGCACCACTGAGTGTGTGTGTGCGATTGTAAAAATTTGTAGATTTCTTAAGAATTATTTTTCATCTCCCCACAGAGTTTCCCCAGAGAGGCATGTAGTTTTATTCGAACAGATGCGAAAAAATATTGATTTTCATCACAAAACAAAGAAAATTCTCGCATTTTTCGCAATGAATGAGAAAAGAAAAAGAAGATCGAGGTCTGTATTGTGTGCGAGAAACATAATCCATGCATGTTCAAGTGTGTTCGACAAAAAATTTTTATGAACTGATCGAAATTTGGGAAATAGTGTGATAAGGTTTCGGTAATTTAGGTCATTAAGATAAGTTTATATAAGATTGTGATATAAACCTCAATTCTAATCCAAAATATACACAAGTTTTCAAGGAATGCTTAAATTGATTTATTAAACAAGAAAATCTCAATAATTTGAAGGTCGCTTTTCACTCTATTTCTATCTTCTCTCATTACTTTGTGCGATTCATCAAAGATGATTGAAATATTGAAGGTCCATTAGAATGAGCAATAGTAGAGTATGGCATGGAAAACTTTTTCATCTGATCATAAAGTTCACAGTTTAAAATTTATAATAATAAAAATCGCTGCCTCGAACTCCAGACTCCAAGGAGAGGAAAATGTAATGGGAATCTCGAGGACATACACATATGAGAAAGTCAAGGCTTATTCTGTAAATATTTAGACGATTCACTAAAATACGAGTGTAATTTTTATTATCAATAAAATACCTTTATGCTTTTCATTACTGTTTTTAGTCACCTCTTGATTACATTTTTGACTTAGTTATGAATAAATTTATGTCTTTTCTCATACTTGTACCTACTATATTTCGTCGTTAACCCAAATTATGTAAATATCAATCACCATTAAACGTTGCTCCAAAAAAAAATTATGACCAACCCGACCCAGCAAAAAAATGTAAAAGTCAACGTACTCTTATTACATTACATTCAACGAATCGTACAGGTAAAAATCCTGAAGAAAAAGAAATATGTAAAACGAATATTTATCCAGTGTTGCTATTGTAGACGTCTACGGTGTTCAACTTTGTCTATGTAGACAAAATCTACGTAGAATGTAGACGTTTACGATAACAACACTGTATTTATGCCTTATAACTTGTCACTTTTCATTTTTCCAATGAAATTTACAAAATTTTCCACTCGAATGAAAGCTGCACTTTAAGTGTCTATAAATTTATTTGCTATGGTGCGATAACGAGAGCAAAAGACAA
>JACWBX010002859.1:21464-43015 GCA_014622435.1 Polypedilum pembai
TATTATTTAATTTATTTTCCAGTAATTGTTTAGTTCAACCAAAAACTAATATGCAAATAAGAAAGCACTTATTAAATGCTGTTTCTATGCAAAATTTCAGCTCGATTGGACATTGGAATCAAAAGTTATGCTCATTTTTGTGTTTGTTCGTATACTTTTGAGCGCTACTGTATGTAAAACGAATATTTATCCAGTGTTGTTATTGTAGACGTCTACGGTGTTCAACTTTGTCTATGTAGACAAAATTTACGGTAAAATTTACGTAGAACGTAGACATCTACGATAACAACACTGTATTTATTCCTTATAACTTGTCACTTTTCATTTTTCCAATGAAATTTACAAAGTTTTCCACTCGAATGAAAGCTGCACTTTAAGTGTCTATAAATTTATTTGCTATGGTGCGATAACGAGAGCAAAAGACAACAATGGCTAAAAATAAATTTTAAAAAAGGTGCTATTTAAAGAATCACAGCAATTATACTTTTGCTGACAAAAAATTATTCAATGAATAGATGAAAGAACTTGGTAGTGCTTGTAAGCAGAAACGTGCAAAGTCTTGAATCAATGTACTTTCCATTTTTTCTTGTGCTCCTTTAGTACTTGAATGTAAATTGAAATAGATTTTTTTATTGCCTACACATCATATTGCCCACTCAGCATCATGATGATCATGAAAAGGATGTGTTTCGAGAGCTTTATATATAAAATAGCTGATTGTATGCAATCAATATGGATAAAATGATAATTTCGCTACCTTTTCGCATCGAGTGATAGAAAAAGGCTCGAATAGCATTGACTATAGGCTATAGAAGAAGTATGAACTATGAAGCAAGTTCAAGGCCGTAAACACTTTTAGAATATACAGAATAATATCCTTTTTAGGCTTAAAAATAGAATTGCAATGAAAACATATTTATGATTTCTTTGTTTTGATAATTTCTTTATTTTTCCTTTCCTTTCGCAAATATTAAATACATTGAACATTAAATTTCATTAAAATTATGTATCGAAACTTTTGCAAAGTACAAACAATTAATTTTCTACAATGAAACCGCAATTTTGGTCAATTAATATCTTTTGCGGGTTCATTGTATCACAATATAACATAATTTTGTTGTTAGGTATTTAGTTAATTTTTTTTAAGATCTTAATGCTTATTCACAGCCATACTTGAATTTTGAGATTCAAAAAAAAAAAAAAATAATAAAAAGAAAAAATCAAACATTTAAAAAAAAGAATTTTTCTCTTGTCACAACGACGTCCGATTAAATTCATCATCATGAAAATTTGTGTTTTATTTATTTTTTTTTTTTTTTATTAACATCGAAATATCTGTCACACGAGTCTCGGCGCCACAAAGATTTTTTTCTTTAATTCACGAGAGTAACGATTTCTCCATCAAAGTGAGTGGAGGAGCTAAAGTGTGGCGACAGGAGAGATAATTTTCTTCGAACAAGATATGAATGCGTGGAATTCGTGGTGTCGCAAAAGTCGGCATGATTTGGAGACAACATACATAAAATTATGTTTATTTGTCTACCTAAGTGATTAATATACCTTGGATTTGTTTTTAAGCATACTTTTTCTAATACAAGTTATTTCAAAACAGTGGCTAGCTAGACACATTATGTGAAAATCATATGTGTTTATAAGACGACGACGTCAAGGAAACACACGAAAAATAAAGAAAAGAGATTGACTTGAACATGAATCATTTGGAAATTTTTGATTCGGAAATGCTTGAGGAATTTTGAAATATTCATTGACTTGCTTTTCTCTCTCTTTTTTTTTAATTTGTCATTGAGATTCCTCTCAAAAAAGAAGAATAAAATGCTGGTGATGATGTGCGTTTTCTTTTCGACTCTCGACACAACATCTGAATGGTTTCGATTTACACATATTCATTTCCTATTCAAGGAAAATTATGTGAAAGATTTACATTACATAGCATTTTCTACCTGACACATGAGGAAGTAGTTCTTGAACTTATTTTCATGATGATAAATAAATTCACTCGAACGTCAAATGAGATCGATGCAATTTGCCTATGAGTCATAGATTTAAACTTTTCTTCTTTGACTTTCTTATAATAATAAACAAAAAGTGAGAAAAAATTTTAAATTTATTAATTATTATATTCGCGCCTTTAATTTGATGCAATTTTCTTTCTTAAATAATAACAATTGCAAATGTTTTTCAAATTCGTTTTTAATTAATTTTCTAGAAATTGATGTACAAAATCTACGATTTTAGTTTCTTTTTTCTAATTTGTTTGTTTACTTATTTACGAATTATCTAAAACGATATTCTTCAATTCAATTCATTATAAAAAAAACCAAAAAAAACTAAATGAAAAATTTTCCTTTTGCTTGATTTCATCATGTAAAAAAAATTCTCGTATATTTAGGCTTCTATAATAGGTATTATTTTATGATAATGTGGATATTAAGTAAACTGTTCCTTAAGAGCTAGTAATACAATAAAATTGAGTTTATAGCTTAATTACCAGAATCGCTGCAGTCATTGACACATGCACTCGGTCATAGAGAAGCTGCCGTTGTAAAAGCTTGCCGCCGCTTCAATAGACGGTTTTTGTTCTGAAGTTCGCCTTTATTGCATACTTGCACAGTGCCCTGATTTACAAGAGGCTGCCGTGTACCGTTATTTCCAATTAGCGTACCTAATATGGCGAAGAAAATTTTATTTGATTATTTAAAACATGTGATCGAATAAGTAAACAATGTGTGAGCTCACCAATCATTTTGCTAACGGAGAATTTTCGGGGTTTCACAGGTCGAGCTCGAGACTCAATTAGAAGTTTCTCGAAGACTTTGTAAAGATTTGACGAATTTTCTGCAACGCTCACTTCACAAAAGCCAACACCATGCGATGCAGCCAATTTCGATCCTTCGGTAGATGGAATCTATAAATAAACAAGAAAAAATCGAAAAATTATTACAATTGAAATGCGTTAACAAATAATAAAGTTCAACTACCCTCTGGCATCTAACAATGTTATGGCCTTCAACATTGTATTGACACAAAAATATTCAAATATTGTCCACGCGATTCCCACCTGATTATGAATCGTTATCGTTCTTAATCATACTACAATTTGCGTTCGTATGTGTCAATCAAATTGAGATATAACAATTTTGGTAGAGAGGAAAACGTACACACTAAGAAATAGACGTTCTTGGCAGTGAAATGATGAGGAAATTGGTTAAATTTAACGCAAAAATATGAAGAATTTCTTCCAATGTTTATACATTTCTGGCATATGTCACGCTTTTTTCACACTCAAAATATTTCGCATGTGCTAATATATCGTGCAGAGCTTACATTTTAATGGCTGTTCATTTAATTTTTCAAAAATAATAATTTGTCTTTAAAATTTTCAAACAAATTGTCTCTTTTCAAAGTAGCATCTGCACAATAAGCATTCATTGTAAAATTTATCATATATCATCAAAATATCAAAAAAAGGGGAACCTTACATTGTTGCATGTATCACTTAGCAACTGTAAAAGTTCATTGTTCTCTATTTTCCACTCATATTTGGGCACAAATGCGTATCATTAGATGTGGAACATTCTTATAGCTTTTAATGAGATGAATCTGTTGCCGAATATTGCGAAAAATTTATTTCAAACAAATCGATGATATTTATTTAGAATTTTCGAAGAAAATTTATAACATTTCGAGTAATTGGCAAATTTACACAATAACAATATACACTAGATGAGAATGGAAAATTTTTTAATCTATTTTTCATCACATATTATGCATCTCATTAGCGGAATCACTTATAGAGTGCATGCACATGCACTATGGCATATGGAAAATTTCCATGGAGTCGATTATTAAGTGGATATGTTTGAACTGATCGAGACTGTGTGTAAATAAATATGCCTTCATGACATGATTTGTTTTCTACTCCTCTATAAGAAGTGATATTAATCAGTAACACACTCACCTCTCTTAAATGATCCAAATCAGCCTTATTGGCAACTAAATATGCCAATGGTCCATTTTGTAGCTGCCGAAGTTCACTCAATGTTCTTTGAGCATATTCGAAACTCTCTCGGTCAACGATACTATAAACGATAACACAAGCATCAGCCCATTGAATTTGTTCAATTGGAAAACCATCGTCATCGTCTATCGATACATCGATAATCTCCACGTCTAGGAGACCGCTTTCGAGTGTCACCGTTTGCTTATAAAGTAAGTCAGTATTTGAACGATATTCGCCAATAAAGCGACGAGTCAGATAGCGGACGGTCAATGCTGTAAATAAAAGAAAGAAAATTGAGTTGAGCAATTTTTTTTTGGCACAGAGAATTGCGAATTGAGTAACGTAGACAACGAAAAGGTAATGATTCATTCAGAGAGAAAGGAGCATCTCAAGTGATGTCAAAGTTCAAAAAATGTTTCGTGCAAAAATAAGAAGAAGATGAACAAAAAAAATTCTGGCACATGTTCAAAAAATTCCACAATAGAGCAAAATTTTCTAAAAGCTTTTCCTTTATTTTCATTTTTTGAATTATAAAAAATGCATTGAAAAATTTCTTTTACTCTCGAGTCATTTTCATTCTCCTTCTCGAAAGTAATTTCATTTTTTCTCTACATTAAGCAACCTTCACCTAAATGTACGTAAACAGCCGACGATGTTTGCTGTTGTGCGATGAAATCTATCAAATTAATTTGATTTTAATTTGTTGGCAGTGTGAAATTTAGAAGAATGAAAGAGAAGAATTTCTACATTTTACACATAATTGAGTTATGGAGAAAAAAGTGACCTTTTTTGCTGAAGCATGTGCTCAATTGACTGTTATCACACAGAATTAGGTCAGTTTCAATTGCCTTTAAATTGTTTATTATCATTCTAACTTATTCTCAGTAGAGAACGAACAATTTATTTCACATTTTTTTCTGTTACCAGAATATTAAATTGCGTGACCGAACGTGAAAAAAGATTTTTTCATTGCAATTTACCTTTTATTTTCAACAAGAATGGGTGAGGTAAAATGTTATCAAAATATAATATGGAAATTTTAACCTAGATCGATTCTGAATCCTTTTTTCCTCTTTTTATATATCTCAATAGATAAAAAGTTGAGAAACTGGCACAATGTGACTGATGCGATATGTGAGGCAATTAAAAGTTAATCTATACTGCCGAATGAGTAAAAGTTGGATTCTTTATGCGCGATAAAAGCACGCATACATAAAAAAGTAGGTCGCAATGAATGTTTAATGTGATATGTATGATGTTTGCATAATTTGAACTTTTCGCATTGAAAAGCCTTCTAGGTCTGAACAATGAACGAAATTGTAAGAATTTTTTCTTCTTCCTTCGCCCTGTTCTCAATTTTATTTCGCTCTCATTTCCTTTTACAAAATTAAAAATTCATCAATTTACTTACCCGACTTGCCAACATTCATTTGACCAACGATGGCTATTCGCACTTTAGGTACGTTGCTTTTCTCTTCTGTCTTCATATTTGACCTTTTTCTTTTGATATTTCGTTGCAAGATCTATAATAATAAATGTAGAAAAAAAAGACTCATTAGTATCTCAATCAGTAGAACATGTGCGGCTAAGTGAAGTGTCCATGCTATGCAGCATATTTTTGTGCACGTGTAGGCAAAATTATCATAATAAGTATGATGAAGGATAATGAGCATGTTGTCCTATCTTTTTGACATCACGAAAGCAAATAAATTTATGAAAGAGATGCAAAACCAACTGTTTGACGTTATAACATGCTTTTAGCGACCTTTTCGAAAAAAAACCCGAAATTTTCTTGCTATTTTCTCTCTTTCTCTTACGTAAAATTTTAATACTAATTCAAATTTATTTTGCGAATCTCTTCTATGAAGGGAAAGATTATTCTGCGAAAGGGAAAATGTTATGCAACAATTTCTCGCTTTAATTCGATAGAATTTTGTGTTTATGCAAGACTGTCATTTTCTAACTCATTCATGAGTTGTGAAATGTTCATTAATGGAGATTAATTTCACGCGAATGAATTCAGTCGATTGAGCAATAATAAAATGATTATTTGACATTAGGATATTGTATAAAAAAAGTGTCTTCACGGAATTTATTCATGGAGTTATATAAAGGAAAATTTAAACATCCTCAGGCACATACATTAATTAATCTTTTATCATTTATATAAAACACCATTCATTGAATTGACGTCGTCGAAAAATATTTTAAATGAAATAAATTTTATTTTGACAGCAACCAAATAAAAATGAAGAAGGAAAGTTTTTCACAATATTTTCTTAATAATACAATAATTATGAATGTGATGATAAATATTTCATTCACTTTAAAAGACGCTCTCACTCTCTATCTCATGAGAAATAAAAATATTGATTTTTTAATGAAAGCTTCGTTGGAAATTGTTTGTTTGTTTTGGCTTAATGCAATAGACAAAAGAAATTAATTTTTCAGGGAATTTCATCAACAAACAGAATTTTCTATGAAGCGATTATATTACGATGGGCAGGGCAAGGTTCTTTAACTCTCTCAAGTGCATTGTTATACAAATAGCAACTCTATGTCTTTGAATCCTGCGATTCAACTGAACAATTACTGATACCACTACTGCTACCTTGAGTGCTTTTCTTTGCCTCAAGTGAAGGCATCTGTTGCTAATCAAATCAGAGTGCAAAATTCAGCATAACCTTTTCACATAAATTCTTGGTTTATTTAAGCGCACACGCGACTAGCAACGATGTTTTTTGGCAAGCACGTACAAATTTTCAAATTGATTATTTATTAATACGATGATGAGAGATCTGGCCAATTCTTATTGCGATAGCAGAGGTTATTGCGAAGGTCTATCTGGCAAACAAAACGAAATTGCTGTAAATTTTGAAATTTAACGCCAAGATGCATTTTAAAATTGCCGTAAATCTTTCAATCACCATCATCCACATCAAAGTATCTGCTCTTTCAATATTTATTTATTTTCACATAGATCTTATGAAAATAAAAAACGATTAGCTACCGCTGAGATGTGAATTGAAGCACTTCATGTCTTGATTTCGATTGAGTGTCGCAAAGAATGAATGTTGCTAGCTAAAATGTATGCTCAAGCACACAAATCTATTAATAACAGAAGAAGAGACATCGATTTGTTCATTCAGCTCTTCTACGCGCGATAGAGTGAGAGAAAATTGTTTTGCAGGCGCCAGAAGTTTTGAAAAATTTTACTGAATGAAAATTTTGATTTGTTGTTGTTGTCTTGGAACGAAGATGAGATGAGATTACTCATAAGAGAGAGATACTATCTTCTTATAAACAAAAATTGTGAATTTATTATCGTCTTAGTACAAAAATTTGCTCTCACAACAACTTGTTTTCATTTGTGATGGTCCAGATGCTCACAATGTCCCTCAACTGACTTACATAAATTTTATATTTCAAAGAATGAAAAGCAGAAATGTATATGGTTTCCTAATCGAACAAAACAACAACATTACGTAATGAGAATTGATTAAGGCCACTGATTGATTTTCTTCATATATTACAGAAATCGAATGAGACACAGTAGACGGAAGAAGAGAGAAAAAGCAAATTTTACTTTTTGTTTCTATGGGCAATCTCTATAGGGAAATGACTCGAATTGATGACTTTTCTCATTCTCCCAATCACTTACACTGTCTATAAGCCATAAATCGTTCGTTGCTGATGAAAGCTTTCGATGTTTTTTGTTTGTTCAAAAATCAAGATGAAGAAAGAAGGTCTCACTGAATGCAGTCGTAAAACAAACACATATAAAATAAATTTCGACTGGTGTTGGTTACAAACAGAAGCAGCAGCGACGAGGCATTTTTTGAATTCTTGTGCAATTTATTTTTAGTTTTTCATCGTCGATGAGAATTTTCTTTCATACACAAACACACACGGTTGACTTATCGTCGAATTTCTTCTACTTTCATTTTAATGCTATGCTCGAAATTCCTTCTTACTTTTAAATTCCAGCAATTACAAATAAACGACTTTTCATGTTAATTTATTTTTTCCTCTCTTTTTTGTGGGTCAATAAGATAAGAATGTAGTGACTTGCTATTTTTAAATTCCGGTCAGACGCGCTTTCATTATTCAAGTGTCATGGCTTTTTGAGCCTTTCCACAGAAAGTCGACATGAGACAAATTCGAATCGAAAGAAGCATTACTAACCACTGTCATCTCAAGCTTGTTAACAAATTTTATGTCAATTAGAGTAGAAGAATGTTTCACATTTTCTCACATAACGAATAAATCGTGCGTGCCTTAATATTTCTGTTTTGTGTCGTAAATTTTATTGATCTCAATTTTTTGAGAAACATTCTAATGCGGCACATTTAAATTAACCAAAAACAAATAAATTTTCTGCTGCATTTCACCATGATGCATCAAATCGAGATATTTATGCATACTGAGTGTAAGAAGAGCATCTAAATGACTTTAAAAATAAACTTCTCCTCTTTCATTCTCTATTCCCGAAAAAGAAAAGCCAATTAGGCATAAGATGATTGTGTAAAATACTTATTGAGTAATGAACTACTACTACTAGGTTATGTAAATATTTCCAATATTTGGCAGAAAGATGTTAACACTTAGTGATGATTACAGATTTATTTTTTTGCATTCAACACAAAGTTAATTAGGAGAAATTAATGTAGAGAATGAGGACAGCGTTTTTTGGAATTTTATGCCAAAACAAGAGAAGTGTAAGAAAATTATAAAGAAAGATCATGGTCCATAAAAAGAACGCTCATTTAATTTTGGTGCGTGCCGATATTTCATAAAGAAAGCAAACGCTTAACTGAGTCGTCGAGTGACGAGTATGTTGATGGATTTTCTTGTTAGCTAATGTTCTCGACATAAATTCTCATGTCGCGACGGTGCCTTTTGGAATTTTTGCATTATTGCGTGCTCTCTCGCGCTCCATTAAATGTTTTTTAGGTTAATTGTTTTATTTTTTTGTGATAGACGAAAAATATTTGACATTCAACCCCTTTTACTCTTTGCAAAGGCATCTGGTATCTTAACAAGAGTATGTGAATAAAGCAAAAAAGGGAAAGTGAATCAAATGATAATTAATCTTGACATTTATATTATGAAAGTGGGCTGGCTTTGCTCATAAGAATGGTATTAATTATAAACATCTGCCAACTGTCGAATGATAAGGAAACACAACGATATGGCGTTAATCTAGAGATTATGCTGCTCATCACTCATTCTGCCAACCATTTCCTAAATGTCACACGTAAAGTTCATTTACCTATTGATAAAAAAAAATCTCACCTCTTTTGTTAGTCTTGTGGAGAGTGAAAAAATTTCCTGTTTGTACAGCAATTTATTTTCCTCACAAAAATTAGAAAATTTCAATTTCCGCACAAAGTCACGATGTGAGAATTATATTTTTCTAGGTGATATTTCACAGTTTATAAAAATTCAAAGTTGCACTTGATTTACTCTCATAATCATCGAAAATTTCTTTTTATTTTTAAACGTTATACGTTGTAAACATTTAAGCCGGTTTCAAGCCAGATTTTTTTTATTTTTCTCTTCCTACACTTCCACACGGATTAAAATAAATTCAAAACACTTTCAGTTTTATCACTTTTTTATTTTTCTCTCTACTCTTTCGCTTTCTTACTTGTGAACAGTCGGAGGAACATGAATCAACTGACAATTTTTCCGATCGTGCAGTGTATTTTATAATTTTTTCCTCTCTCACAAAATTCACATTCTCTCGAGCAACAGATGATTTTCCATACTTATGCGCATGAGCGTGGAAATTCAAACGGTATGCATGCGACATGCTAGCATATAAAATCTCATTGACAATTCAGGAAATGCCTTTTTCTCTTGTATCTCTCACTGTTATTGTTCCACTTTTGTGCTTACTTTCACACATTTTTCACTCCCAATAAATAAATAAAAAAAAGTCCACACGCTGTGTAATTATCTACATTTTCCATTCTTATGGAAATTTTTTCATCTCATTTAAAATGTAAATACATTTTATGCAACTGTTTGCCTTTTCACATTCCAGACATACAAAAACAACATTCAAAGATTTCAATCGTTATTTGTCATTATGAGAGGAGAAAAAATCTCTCACTGACTCTTAATAACTTTTGTTGATTATAGAAGCGTCGTGAAAATTTTTTTTGAGAAGTGGCTCCCCGAAAAAAAACGCAATCCAGTGTGGAGAATAATCCTACCGTGTGAAAATATTCCCATTTGAATGCCTCTTTATGTGCGAAGAAGAGAGGAAAATTTTTGTTGTCCATATAAATGTATCATCATCATAAAATATTTTCTCATTAAATTTGTTTATTAAAAATATGATTAATTTACGAGTGTGGGAAAATTACGACAGATTCCTAATGTGTTAAAGAAGCAATTAAATTGATGTATCGTCGTGCGTTGAATAGCATTATATTGCACTTGCAAAACATTTTAATTACGAATTTATGAGAACTTAAGAGTTATTTATTGTGGCTTTTAAAAGTTATGACAACAATTTCTCTTTTTCCCTTTCTTTTCTCTTATGAGAATCGCCTCACTGGTTCAAGGATATTGTTTATGGTACATATTTATTTGTTGAATAATTTAAATAAATGTCGCAATAGCCATGACCCGAAATGATGAAATATATGCTTTACTTTTTCTCTCTCTCTCTCTCTATTTCTTTCAATATAATTCTATTGAGTATATTACGGCAACCATAAAAATTTTTTATCAATACAATCATTAAAAGATCGAATAACATCAATGCCTGTTCGCCTACATTTTATCGCATTGAAGTTATGGTTTCATTTTGATTGATTCGACTTATTTTATAAATCTTACTGCCATAAATAGTAAAGTAATAAAAAAATTGTTAAAAGCAAAGAACAAGATGAAAAAATTTTAAATTCAAATAATACTGTTGTTTGTTTTAGTTTATAAAAGAATAAATAAAAAACAAAAAAGAAATGTGCAGGATAGACTATCCTGTTTCCATAACTTTTTTTCTATTGTACATAATACAATTGATTAAGCATTTTGATTGTACACAGGTTGAAACAAAATGAAAAAAATATGTCAGCTACAGACATTGCTATACTTCTATGCCAGCTTCAGCTTCATATAGTTTTCTACCATCTTCACTCGATTATAAAAGCTGCTCCTACATTCGAACAAACCAAAAAAATTTAAATTTGTTTAAAAATTTATACAAATAGTAATTCGAATATAAAAGACGGCACTTATAAAGGAGGTAAGACGATAGTTAAGAAAATATTTTTCTTTCAATACAGATATATGTCTGCATTTTTGCATCAGATGGCAAAATTAAAAAGTAGAGGAGGAGGAATTTTGTGTCGTGCTGTTTCCCTATTTTATTTCATATTTAGATCGTTTAAGGGGCAATTAGTGAATGTGATTGCTTTTGAATGACGTCTTTTTAAAAATGAGTGAGTGAGAGAGACGGAAAAAATAATAATTGAATGTCATTTAACAGAAATATCGAGAAATAAGTTAATCTTAAAAAGACGTCATTTATATTTTTTACAATATTTATAATATTTTTGCATTTCTGCAGGAATTATATTTAGAACCAATTTAATTATTATGAGTCGCTCTTTTACGTAGATTATCAAATTTTTATTTAAAAATTTTATATAATGCATGCGAAATGCGAACAGATTTTCTTCGTGGGTTGCATAAGTTTTAAGGAGAGAAATATTTAACTATCGTACTTTTTTCACCAATAATTTTTAAAAAACTTCAAAAACATTGACTAGGTGACCCTTTGATAATTATTTTATTAAAATTTTGATTTGAAAAATTAACATCAAGGCTTAGTCAGTCATTAAAAAAATTAAATATTTTGGTTTAATTCTTTTAGCTTTTAACAAATCTTATTTGTCTTTTTAAGTGTTAAAATTACTTTTCACATTATATTAAAGAAAATTACAGAGGAAAATCCTTATAAAAAATACAATAGTTTACTGCTAAATGAGATATTCATCCAATAAATGATTAATATTTTCAGAAAACTTTTGTCGCATTTATTGTATCAATATACGTAAATCTTATCTACTTTAATTCACTCAGTGGCAATTGTAAATGAATGAACTATCAATAATACTTAAGCAATATCATAGTGGTTATTTATTGATATAGCACCTAGAGTTATTAACTTCAAAAGCAGACAAGTACTTCCATCGTTACAGAAATAATTTTCACTTATCTTTAAACGTACTTGAACAATAAAGGTTATTAAAAACTTAAACATATATATTTTTAGGAAATAAAGAATCAATCGATCGGAATGTTCAGAAATCGCGTGCCATTTTGGGTCATATAAAGTTACATTGAACCCGTTGAAGAAGAAAATGCGTGTAAGAGTATTATTCGTGCTGTTTTCCTACATTCTAAATTAAAGAGCGAAAGAATCAGTTAATAAAGATTAATAGATAAATAAAATGTTGTCTAATATACACACTCTTTTCGTATCCTGCTATGTAGGTTACATCCTTTTTCTTAGACCTCGTTTTCTATGCCAACCATCATAAATTTACGTGAAAAGGCATTTGAAACACCCATACATAAATCACACTATAGAAATGTCAAATCATTGTCTGCTGTGTGCTGAGCAATGTTTTATTTAATGTCCTACTTTTTTTTTAAATCATACTTTCCATTCTTTCGAAAATGAATCCTTAATCTCAGAAATCATTGACAAATACAAATTTCTAAATTCATTCAATTTTTGTTTGACATCAAAATTAAAGGTTGTTTTGCATTGGAAAATTCAACAAATAAATTAAGGTAATTTCATTGATGATTATAAGCAACAGTTGTCAAATTTATCATTCATTGAAATGTTTTTGTTGTTGTTGAAAGTTTAAGTGATTTTTAAGTTTTATCAAAATTCACGTATTGTATCTATTTACTGTGTTATTTATTATTTCAAATGTATAAACGAGAAGCAAATGAGAGTCATAATTAGAAAAGAGGATATTTGTAAGTGAGGATGAAGAGAGAGATCTATTATAAAAAATTTAAATTTTCATTTAGATTAATTTTCTATAATATAAGAAAAATATAAGCGCAATTTTGTTAAAATGAGAGCAGTTTATTTAGCATTGACTTTATTTTCTAGAACTGAATGTTCAGTCATTTGTCACAAATTCGAGTTTGTCTCAAAATTTGCTCTTTAAGAAAATGCTATGGTTACCATGATTTATTTGATAGAAGGCATTGAAAGAGTAAATTCTATGAAAATCACACAAACAAAGAGACGGCAATAGTTGATGTGTAAATTTTCAAATGTCAATATACTCGAAGCTTACTTGAAAAAT
Source organism: Polypedilum pembai (assembly GCA_014622435.1). Lineage (NCBI taxonomy): Eukaryota > Metazoa > Arthropoda > Insecta > Diptera > Chironomidae > Polypedilum > Polypedilum pembai. Next base: position 34,836 of record JACWBX010002859.1, read on the forward strand.
ATTTCTTCAGTATTTGCTTGCTTCGATGCTCTCAAGCTTAAGGCAAAAAGTAAAGATTCTTTTCTTATTCAAGGATGAATAATATCGAGAAGCTTTAATGTCAACAAAATGTTTCTTTAAATTCAAGGTCTTTTTCGACTGCTATTAACGTTATCAACTCAACAAGTGTGGATCTAAAAGTTCTTGACTAAAAACATGCATATAAATTAGCAATTTTAAAAGAAACAAGAATATTTCAATGCAAATAAGATCTCATAACTTAGTCTATTGAACGACGAACCTTAAACTTATTGAGAATTCAATCCGGTTCTTTTTTTCTGTATCTCCTCCGTTTCATTGCATTCGCGACACAACAACAGCTAAAGAAATTTAATCGTGATTAATAGCCGTGCTACTTTATAAAGCTTGTCTTCATTTTTGAGATTTGGCAACAACTCGTAAAAATCCCGAAAAACGATTAAAAAGTAATCAAAATGTGTTTATTACGATTAATTAAAAACTCATAATTTTTTGTCTTTATCAACACTTGAATAAGTTGAATAGACGTTCATTCATTCTTCACACTTGAATTATCAGTAGCGTTCATTAAAATGCGTACAAGAATAGCGTTTGAAATAGTTCATTTTTACTCTTGCGTAAATAGAGCATTGTAAAAGTGAGAGGATACATGAAAGCTAATTAAAACTGATACACGTCAATGCTACGCTTGTCGGTATTATCAAGAACGGTAAATTGAAATTTTAATTCAAACAAAGTTCTTTCGGGGTTAATTTAATTTATTACTGATTAGTCAATTAATTAAGTCAATGATGAGGGACATTAAAATTCTCTAACATACATATTTAGATTAAAACAAAAATAATCAAATTGACTCAAGCATTTGGGTGATTCAACTTTTAATGCGAATAGAGAGCAAGCGATAATACTACTACGGTTTGTATGACATTCACATATATGTGGAAAAATTATACAGTTGAGAAATGCGAGAATAAATTTTACTGTCCTGCAATCAGCTGTTTTGTTTACTCAAGTTTATAGTTCACGAGACTTATCTTGCGAGGGAGTTTTGATAGAAATGAGACTATGTCAATATTTTTCCATTAGTATACTCGAAAAGAGGGTAATTATTGCGATTTAATGATTGTTTACAAATTCATAATAATATATACCTTCTAATGAACTCTCGTTTAATAATATATTCAAAACAAAAAGAAGTTTCCTCTCTCTCTTTTTGTTTCTACATATCTTTCGCTCTTTTCACTGTTTTGGTAATTTAATTTGTGCTTGTATGAGTGAATGTGTGAGAAAATAAGTATTGTTTATTTTGGCATAGTGCACTATAATGAAGAGTAAGAAAAAAGAGCGAATATCCAACCACAAATACACATAGTTTTTTTCGACTGAGCGTAGCGGAGAGCAAGCAGAGGAAAAAAACTGTGTGAGAAGGAAAATCCACATACAAAAAAGAGTTTTTTCTGCCCCATTCATTCGCTTTCGTTCAGTGGAAGCAAGAAGTCAATTTCAATTTTATTTGCTTTCGATTTAATTTCTCATTTTGTGTGGTGTGACTGTGTAGATAAGACACATATTTTTAGGTAGTGCAAAATACAAAATATTTTTCCACTCGCTACCGTCATACTTATTATAAGTTGAGCATTCAAACTAATCAGTTGCTTCAACATTTCTCTCTCATTATCATAACGAAACTCTACAAGTGAATTCTTCAACTACATTTTTCAAGTGCGAGGAAAATCTCTTTTATTTTCAAGGTTTCAAGACACATAAAAAATCAATAGTACACTGCGCATTCAATTATTTCAAAACATAATCTCTTTTTTTGGTGATTACAAACGAAATAGATAAAGTAAAGAAATTGAAATTTTCCTAAATTCAAAGTCATAGTGCGCGTCAAAACATTACATAAAAATAAATTCCCGTTCATCGTGCATAAGTTGAAAAGAAAGAGAAAAGATGGCTTTAAGATGTTTAGGTGTTTTTGTACGCAAAGAAATGTCTGGGGAAATCACGCGCAGAATCAGCACTTCTGCAGCTCGCGCCAATTTCCTTCGTGAATCACCAAATGCATATCTCAATAAAACGCTGCTTAATCGTTACACTGGATTAAAATACGATCAAAATAAATTTGTTCAGGTAAATTTTTTTCTCTATAAGTTGCTTATTACTTAATAACTGGAAAAGTTGTTTCAAACACATATCTAATATTTCTGCTTCATTTAAATGAAGCTTACTTATTTATGGGTCGACGGTACTTCAGAAAACGTAAGACTAAAAGATCGTGTTGTTAAGAAGGTTCCTGAGCGACCTGAAGATTGTCCGAATTGGCAGTACGATGGTTCGAGGTAAATTTTTTGCATTATTTTATTGATATAGGCAAAAGTTTTCAATAATATTATCTTCTACATAAAGCACCTATCAAGCATTAGGAGAAAACTCAGACATTACTCTCGTTCCACGAGCACTTTATAAAGATCCATTTAAAGTTGGCGAAAATGATCGAATTGTTCTTTGTGATACTTACAAGCCAGACGGTACACCATGTGACACCAATCATCGTGCAGCGATGCAAGCAGCATATGATAAAACAAAAGATCTTGAACCATGGTTTGGAATCGAACAGGTAAAAAAAAAATAAAAACTTCCCAAAATTCATAAAGTTAATTGTTTTATTGCTCACAATATAGGAATATACATTTTTGGATGTCGATAAACGTCCATTAGGCTGGCCTGCAAATGGATTCCCTGGACCACAAGGACCTTATTATTGTGCTTCTGGTGCTGAAAAAGTTATTGGTCGCGATATTGTCGAAGCTCATGCTTTGGCTTGCATCTATGCTGGCATCGAGTTTGCTGGCACCAATGCTGAGGTTATGCCTGCTCAGTGGGAGTATCAAATTGGACCATCACTTGGAATGAAAGCTGCTGATGATTTGTGGGTTTCACGCTACATTTTGTGGCGCATTGCTGAAGAATTTGGCGTCGTTGTGACATTTGATCCAAAAGTGGGTGATTGAAAAGAATGAAAATGATAAAGTAAAATATTAAATATTTCTGTTTTATTTTTTTCTTAATATAGCCAATGGAAGGAAATTGGAATGGAGCTGGTAAGTCTTAACACACTTATTGAAATATTAAAAAAAAAATTCTTCAACCGATTACATTCAACAGGTGGACACACAAATTTCTCAACAAAGCCTATGCGTGAGGAAGGAGGCATTAAAGCTATTGAAGAAGCAATTGAAAAACTTTCAAAGCAGCACAAGAAACACATTCAAGCTTATGATCCAAGAGGAGGCAAAGATAACGAAAGACGTCTTGTTGGACGCTTAGAGACATCGTCAATTGATACGTTTTCATGGGGTGTTGCAAATCGTAGCTGCAGTGTAAGAATTCCAAGAGGTGTAGCGAACGCCAAAAAAGGTTATCTTGAAGACAGAAGACCCTCATCAAACATGGATCCATATAGTGTTTGCAATGCAATTCTCACTACATGTTTGTTGGATTAAAATTGTTATTTTTATTCATACTGATTGAAAATATTGGTGAAATCACACACACACACACACGCGAGTAAAAAAAATTCAAATAACAATAATTAAAATTAATGATTAATGTGATTAAGAAGATAATATAAATACGTAAAGTGGATAAATGTGTTATTGCAAAGAGCCTTATTTTAAAGAGAAGTTTCAGCTCTTTCTTTTATAAGAACTTTGTTCCGAGAATTTCATCTTTTATATATATATATAATAGAAGATACCAGTTGTTTTTGTTTTTAAATGATGTGATTGTCTCAAAAAAGATCATACGAGACATTTTCATTCAGATGTAAAGAATTTCATTTAAGTATTAAATATCGTTCACAAAATAATAAAATTAAAACATCACTGCTACGACATCGTGAATGAAAAATGAGAAATGAAAGAAAAAAAATTAAAAAATTTTCAAAATAAAACATCATTTATATTGTGTTCGAGCGTATTCATCATGTATACTATATTTTACCAATTTGCAAATTAAGCTAGGAATCTAGTTTTACAAACACTTTTACTAATAAAAAAATATGTTGAAAAATTCTTTATTAGGAATTTAATTATTGAAAAAAAAAAGAATTTATGAGAGGACTTTAATGAGTGTTCAATGTGAAATAAAGTCAATAATAAAAATATTTTGAGTGCACTTTATAATGAGAAGGAAGCTGAAAAAAATGATATTAATCAACATATATCTACAGAGATAAACGAAAAAAGACGTGAATTGTATACTAATGAGATGAAATAGTTTTGGTCTGTTTTTTATTGACTCAAGTTTGAGACAATACATATTCAAAGGTTAAAAATCCAATTGTTCATAATTCATATACAATATTTATAAAGAAACAAAGAAAAAAATACAGAAAATAAGTTTTAGAAAATGATGAAAAAGGCAGTTCTAAATTTATTTTAGTGTCGTAATTTCTTTTTGCGTTTTGTATTGTTGTCAAGCAGATTATATTCATTAATATTACGGGCATAAGCGAGCCCCTCAACCTTGGTGAAGAGCAACGAGAACAGACGATGAAAAGACAATATTTTAAAAGATCGAGAATCGAAACTTGAATTTCATATGGAATGAAGTCATCCAAGTATGTGTTGTACGTGTTGATTAAGAAAACGAAATGAACTTCATCACACACACACACTTTAAAACGCTTAACATCACTATTTCGAAATAATTCAAATGTTCTACAAAAATTACAAACTCGAAAAGTAATAATAAATTGAAAGAAAAGAGAATTTTAAACCTAAGAAAAGAAAGATTGTGTGTTATTTATAGACTCCGCAAACTCACAAAATGATTTTCTTTCTTTGAGACTTAATATGTTTTTCGTATTTTTCAATTTTCAGAACAGATAGAAAGTTAAGAAAACATCACAATGCACTTATAATACTCTTCCACTTACCTAATTTATTTACCACAAACATATGTGTGCATAAACACTTTTCTTAAAAACTTCCTGTATCACACGATTTTTATTACTCCTAATTTATAGTCAAACACATTCTTTTTTTATTTTCATATGGTTCATAAAACGGTCATTGATATTAGCTTAATTGTTTTTGGCGTACGCTGACCTAATTTTTTATTCGAACAGCAGCCGCACAATTTATATATATGTTTGCTTTTTGGTCAATGCAACTTTCTTTTATTCAGTATCATTTTTTAACATCAATTTATTTATGCTTCATTCTTCCTTCGCCTGCAATTTTTTATGCAAATTTATTGCATTTACTTTCATAAACTGTTTCATAACAATGGAGAGCGTTTCGATTAACTTGATCGATTACGTAATGATGTATTTTTTTAAAGTTCAACTTACTTTGTAATACTCAAGTGATACTGATATAGTTGACAACAAGTGTTTATTGTCTCAAATGATAAAAGAAAATTTTACCAAAATGTACTTCAATCAATTGTAAAGTATATATATATGTGATAGTTGGCTTACAATTGCGAGCATAAAACTTCAATCAAGAAAGTACATCATAAAAATTCAATTTACTCTAATAAAAAACTACTATTTTAAAATTAAATTAGTAGTTAGAAATTTATTTGGTGATAACAAACAGGCTTGTCCTTGATACTTAGATCATATTATTTAGGCATCGAAAAGATGTGATGATAATAAAATTCAAATATGAAGGCGTAGATTTTTATATTTTAAGGATTTTTTATGAAATTTAATTATGAAAATACCATTTTTGGCTTCTTAAAATGAAAAGAATTTTGTTCTTTCTTTTTTCTCGACTACGAAGAGTAAATATTTTTTATTTATAGTTAAAAATATAATGATTCAATGCTTTCAATTTCCTACTTATTGATAAGAATACATACATTTACGATACCAAGAAATATAACATAAATAAGGATAAAAATCTTCATAATGACTATAAAATGGCAAATAGAATCAAAAAGTTATTTGACTTATTTTATTTTCTGTTTATAAACTTCAAACAATTAATAACATTTTTCTGAAGTGGACGTAAATAAGAATTTTGTTAATGCATAATCTAAAAAGCAAAAACTGGTTGACAACAGCAGCGAATGGTGAAAACAAAACAAAAAAAAAATGAATCGTGATATAGTCTCCGTTGTTAGCTTTGTACTTTTATATAGATATCTATATGGTCAATCTACCTAGCTCTCAATCTTATCAGTTTACAAAAAAAAATACACTTAGTTATAAACATTTGTGCTACAAATAGAGAGAGAAGTGTCGAGGACAAATGGAACGAAAGCATTAAAACTTTTAAATGAAGCCAAGAAATTGTTCAAAAAACACTGCATAGAATTGTATATAAACAATTATTATATAATAAATCATCTAAATTTAAAAATATCTCGGATGAAAAAATTTTGCTACAAAGTTTTAACTCCTACAAAAATGACAGCGATAATGTGTCGTCCATCATGATTTATTCATTTCTTGCGGTGATCTATTTGAGACTAAATTAATGGAAATTTACTTAGTAACATAATTTTGGCAACAAGCCATAAAGGAAAAACACCAATTTAAACCACATGTGTATATGCGAATAGCTCTGCCAAATAACAATAATATGAAGTAAACTTGTTCAAGTTCAAGTTTGCTCCAAAAAAAATTCATTTGGCCTTCAACTTTTTCATTCAACTCAATTCGCACAGCTGAGACATTAGATTGTAATTGTTTGTTTATCATAGAAAGGAGGTCATTTTAAAATGTTAGTATGTGTCTTTATACATATACAAGTTATTTTCCAGATAATTTTATTGTCATTGTCTGGCTGTATGAGCAAGCTTAATAGTAATAAGATGAATGGTAATTTGCACACTAGGAGCAGAACTGTATCTACAATACTATATATAATGAAAATTCTCAATGGATGTGACATGCATTCACATAAGTCATACACACGATAGTAATCATCATCCTTCAAAGGTCTTTTTATATAAATTTCTTTCTCAAAGGTTTATTTTTCCAACACCGTGGGAGTTATAATAAATTTCCTGTCTCGCAATCCTTTTCAGTTCAGCCAATATTGCGTGTTGCTTTAAATCATCGGTTAAGCAATAAGATAGGTCATTATTCAAAGTATTAAAATAGATAGAAAGAGAAAAGTCAACATTTTCGTGAACACACGTATCAAACAAACAAAAAAATCTTGAGGAAAAAAAATTATAGGAAAAATTGGTGAGGAAAGCACGCTCACACAATGTGATACATTTTAGTAAACGGTGAATCAATTCGAGGAAAAACAAAATATTTGTTTTGTCCTATCTTGTCTTTATGACTGCATACTAAACAAATAAAATAGATATCATTATTTTTGTGCTTATTAATACATATCTTATCAGTCATGCATCTTTGCTTTTATATTATTTCCTCATATTAAGCCATAGATATAGATAATTGATATTAATAAGCTTTGAAACCTTAATATAAACGTGATATTTAATATAGGAAGAACACATGTGTGTATAAAATGAAGAACTGCGTTCATTCAACTTCATTCATTGCAGAATTATATACATAGCTGAGTAAGAAGGACAGTGAGAAAAATTGATGTGCAATGTCGTTGACAATTTCATCAATGTCTAATGAAATTAAATTGCTATTTTCACTGTTTACGCCGCAGATTGTTACGTATAGTTTTATTTCAATAATAATCTCATTTAATTCTAAAATTATGCAAAAAATTATTATACAAGTGGCTGAATAGGAATTATGTCGATGAAGTTGATATTATGAAATAAAAAATGTGTTGTATCATTATATTACTGAGTGGTAAATGTCACGTTCAACGGGGATCCAAAACAAAGTTACTATTGCGAAAAAATATTGAGAAAATTTTCTTCGTACGAGAAAATCTTTTTAAATGTGTCATTGACACTCATATCCATACGTAAAGTGGAATCAGTCGCTACAAGCGTGAATAATCGCAATAAAGTTTTTATGACTCTTTTGAGATAGGTCAGTTAACGAAATGCGGAGTTAAAATCACTCTCTGATATCATTTTCCCATGTGTTTTTTGTTATTCATTTTTCAAATTCATTGTGATTAAGTAAGGAAATATGAAGAAATTATAAAATTTATCGCTCATTATAGTAGAAAAAATTATTACATTTAGATGTAAAATGCACT
>JACWBX010002859.1:43035-59130 GCA_014622435.1 Polypedilum pembai
TGTATCATTATATTACTGAGTGGTAAATGTCAACGTCACGTTCAACGGGGATCCAAAACAAAGTTACTATTGCGAAAAAATATTGAGAAAATTTTCTTCGTACGAGAAAATCTTTTTAAATGTGTCATTGACACTCATATCCATACGTAAAGTGGAATCAGTCGCTACAAGCGTGAATAATCGCAATAAAGTTTTTATGACTCTTTTGAGATAGGTCAGTTAACGAAATGCGGAGTTAAAATCACTCTCTGATATCATTTTCCCATGTGTTTTTTGTTATTCATTTTTCAAATTCATTGTGATTAAGAAAGGAAATATGAAAAATTGTAAAATTTATCGCTCATTATAGTAGAAAAATTATTACATTTAGATGTAAAATGCACTTACTTGTAAAGTGCGTTTACCCGATTTTATGAACGTTCTTGACCATCAACAATATTGATAGAGAATGAGTGGGTCGACAGAATTGTAGCGAAGCGTGCAATATTAGTGATCCTATTTTAATTAAACAGATTCGCAATTGTTTTAACAGGATTTATGATAAAAAGAAAAGTAAACAATTGAATGTAGTAAATAATTGAAAACATAAAAGCGTAAAAGAATGATTGAACATTAATTTGTTTCCTACAAAATATTATTTTATTGACAATTTTATATTAATACGTAGTTCAATGACTTATCGTATCACTCAGAAAACAATGAATCAAAATTTTCATGGAAATTTGAGGTGAACGAAATACTAATTAAAATTTTCAATCAAATCCTATAAAATGCTTTTCTAGGTATTTTTTTCATATTTATTTCACTCAAAATTTACAACTACATGTGATTGATATCGTCTTTCAATCATTAATTTTATTCAACAAATATGCAATTGAAATTTATCGATTATTTTTCTAGTAGATACATTCGATAGAGCTTCTCGTGTTTCTCATTATCAAACTTAGGTAAGCAATTAACTTTTATAATTTCATCAAATCCTTCCTTTAATGTTGGTTCTACATACTTGCTCTTATATGTGTTGAAAACTAAATCATTAATTTTTGAGTGATTTGAATCAATTAATTCGCGGAAAATATTATTGTGGCGGGCGTGATGATATGTGGTTGTCATTACAAAACATCGAACTTTAACCCCCAGTTTCTTTGCAATATCAATAAATTTTTTTCTGGAGGCAACGTCAGGATTCGTATTGTCAACGACACAGCTTTTTTTATTCTTAAGAGCTTCTTCTACATTTGTAACACATTTTTGCATAGAATTTAGAGTGTCTCTATTAACAACCTCATATCCTTCTTTTTTGAGGTAATTGTTGCAAAAAAAGCTTTTTCCTGATGCAGGAAACCCCACCATAATAATCAGTTCGACTTCATTTAGTTTAAGCATGGATCCAACAGGTTCAAGAAGATTTAAAGCATCAGAAACAGTGCTTGGATTAAATTCTGGTTTTATAAAAGACGGATTCTTTTTTTGATTTTGAAAATGTTCTTCTGGAGTGTAGAAATTCAAATTTAAATTTAATGCAAAAAGTCTATCAGCACACGAATGATCCTTTTTCTTTTTTAAAATTTTATTCTCCGGCCGCCCAGCAGCATCGCCAACATAAAAAGATGAAGTTTTGTCAATCTTTATATCATCATTAAAATTCTCTTGTAAAAGTTCCCAGCTTCCTATGCGGGGTTTACGATAGTTTGACGAGCCTGTAGCAATGAAAAATTGCATTGGCACTTCTAATCGTTCACTTATCATTGTTATTTTTTGTTTTACTTCAGGAACGGTTATTTTCTTTTTCTCAATCCCAGCTTGATTTGTGAACACAACTATCTTAAAACCGTTTTCATGTAATTTCTTCAATTTTTTAGAAATTTCACTCATATTCAACTGCCAATCATCAATCGATTTAGGAAAAACGTTACCACTGCAAGTTTTAATGAGAGTCCCATCCATGTCGTACGCTGCAATTTTCTCTCTTCCAACTACACCTCGAGTCGTATACACTAAACATTTGTTATTATCTAAAATCTCCCATTTTGCTTCATCAGTTTTTAGTCTTTTAAGATTATCATGTCCTTCATTTTCGATCATATTCGGATCCTCCTCACTTCGTCTTTTTTGTGATGTCTTGTTCTCCTCAGCCTTGTCTGCAATAAATACCACTCGATATTTGAAATCACTCTCGAATACAAGACTCAAAATATCATTTTCTTTTGCCTCGTATGCTTCGTTTTTATCCAAAATAAAATTATTCAGTGCTGCAGGAGATTTTCCACAAAACTTGACTAACAAAACTTTTTGTTCAAAGTCAGGTTTTACAATTAAATGTTCTCTGCTGACTATAGGCGACTGAATTTGAGAAATTTTGTTCCTTCCAATTATCTAAATATAACAAAAAACAATTACAAATTAGAGAGCGAACTTTATTTTTAACTTTTACGATCAAATTTCACAATTTTGTTGCACATTCACATTGAGATAATGTTTTAATTCAATTGTTATTTTTTACTTGTTTACTGTGATTTTGAATAAAACATTCTCGAGACTTTTCACAACAAATACGAAATTCTTTTACAATTTCGTACTCACCATTCTTTCTGTGATTTTCAGATCTGGCAAGCATTTTGCTTCTTTCTGTCCAAGATTTTGAAGAATGAACTGAGGCATTTTAATTTTACAGAGTTGTTGTTTGAAAAGTCGAATTTTCGCAATATTATGTCGTTACTTTCACAACATCAACAATTGCGCGCATTTTTTTGTTTCGTTAAATTTTCGTTCAACATAAAATCATCTGTTTTTATTTTGTTATTAAATTTTGTTTTCTTTTAAAATTACTTTTATAAAAGATGCCAGTGATTGGTCGAACTGAAAATCCAGAAAATTGTCGTACATGTGTAGATTTTAAAACATGGACTAAACAACAAAAGAAATCACTTTCATCGTCATCTGAGGTAAAAACCCTTTAAGTTGTGAAATTTTTTGAAATCTATTGAAGTCCTTTATTAGAAAAAAGATGTCAAAAAACAAGAAATAAAAGAAGTTACTGATGATACACCACAAAGGCCAGATTGTCCATTAGATAGAGACAGTCTTGGAAGATCGACATGGAGTTTACTTCACACAATTGCTGCAAATTATCCAGAGCAGCCGACACAACAACATCAAAGCGATATAAAAACTTTCATTAGCACATTATCAAGATTATATCCTTGTGAATATTGCGCAAAAGACTTTAGGAAAGAGTGAGTACAAATTTGTTTCATAAATTATTCAAAAATGCATTTTTATTTAATTTTTAAGACTAAAAGAAAGTCCACCAGAGACAAAAGATCAACAACAGCTCAGTCAGTGGCTCTGTAAAATGCACAATAAAGTGAATATCAAACTTGGCAAACCAGAATTTGACTGTAATAAAGTGAATGAGAGATGGCGCGATGGATGGCTTGATGGATCATGTGATTGAACATACTTGTGACATTTGTAGAACAAATTAATAAATTGACCTTCTTTTCAAAATTCATGATTTATTTCATGTGCAATTTTATCTAGTAATTGTTTATTTAAATGAATAAGCTTAATTATATGTTCAGATGGATATTCATTAAAATTTTCACATATTAATTTGCAATTCATTTTATATTCATCAATTAGTGCAATCATGTCATTGTGCCTTTCATATTTTCTTTCAATTTGCATTAGGTGATATTTTTCTTCATTCATACAAGCAGTACATTGACATATAAAATTAAATTGCTTATAGAGCGATATCTGCCTTTTCTCTATACTTTCCATGTAGAAGGGTTTTCTGTGAAATAAATAAGATCTGTATTAATACTATCGTAGAAATTTCAAAATTACCTGTAACAAAGAAATAATTGTTCATTTCTACAAATTGGTGTTTTACATACAAGAGCTATTTTCTTTCCTATTTGAATTTTTTCAATATTTGGAGAACATGAGTGATTGATGAGAGAGGTGAAAGCAAAGAGTGCACCAACTTCTGAACCTTCTCTTAATTTTAAATGAAACGAATTTCGATTTAGTATTCCGAGTATTTTTAAAATAATCTTTTTAAACATATCGCGTTGTGTAATTTTATTTTTATAAAGAGACTTCATCATTGAGTTTGAAAGATATGCATCAGCAAATTTAAAATCATCAAAAAAATTTGAACATTCTAAATTATAGCAACAATTTAGATAGAAAAGTTCATCATTTTCATTATTAATTTTATCAAAAATTGTTAAACCTTCATGAATTTGTTCAATATTTTCCATTAATTTTTCAACGCTTCCACAAATTCTAATCGATTTAAATAACATTCGAGACACTAATAGAAAAAATCCATCATCAACATCAATGTCTTTAAAATATTTGCATTCAAATTTATGAAAGTCGTCCGATGCTTGTTCTTGACAAGCTTTTGAACAAAATTTGATACATTTGCAATATTCACATTGAACAATTTTTGCTATAATTTTTAGACAATTTGCACATCTCTGTTGTATTTCGCATTTATCAAAAGAATAAAAAATCGGCTCTTCTATTGCAATAATATCACCACATAAAAGATTTTCTTTTGCAACTATCATTCTTCCAAAATAATTATCCCTCTTTAACTCAATCTTATTTGATATGTTTTCTAAATTTTCGAGACATTTTTCAATAATGAAAAAGTTTTCTTTTGTCATTTTTCTTTTGTATACTGAAAATTTGTCACTATAACGAGGTTTAAGAATAAAAAAAATAAAAAAAAGTTCCGTTGCTGTTAAACGATCATCAGCATACACATGCTGAAGATCATTTCCGAAAAAAAATTTATTGTACAGTATCATACAATAATTCATACAATTTCAACATTTTAATTTATAGTATAAGAAATTTCTTTGAACACATTTGCTGATTCATTATCAATAATTGGCTGCGAATCAATTTTGTGCTTTGAAGATTTCTTTTTTTTATTTGCAACTTCCACCCATTCATTTCCATCAACATTCGCTTCTTCATGTGATAATCTTTTTTCTTCTTCTTCTTTTTGTTTAAATTCTTCAACTTTTTTCCAGGCATAATCGAATGGAAACTCTTTGAGACGATATTTTTCTGGTGTATTTTCATCATTTGTTTGACTTTGTACATTTGTAACGACATGAACAGCTTCACCTTTCATATGAATCTTCTCTAACATCGATGTGTTTGTTGTAAGTGGATCTAATCTTGTGATTTCAAAGAATAATTCTTCCTTTGTTTTAACAGGTACGCCATTTTTCTCGAAGAAATTTGTTATATTACCACAATCTCTCATTAAAAAGTCCAATGCCGAAGGATGAATAGGTTCTACAGCCTGTGCTAAATCAATTACAACACATTTTCCATCGTGATAAAGTATATTATACTCTGAGAAATCAGCATGAACTAAGCGTGCATCTTGATACATCTTTTTCATTATTTCAACAACTTCATCATAAGCAACAATCATATCAGCTGCATTCAATTTGACATCTTTGAGCTTAGGTGCTGGGTTTTCGTGACCATTACCAATATATTCCATTAGCAAAATATGTTTTCTGAAAACAATTGCTTGAGGGCAAAGCACTCCTGCCTTTTTCAAACGGTTTAAATTATGAAATTCTTTCTCGCACCACAAATTAATAATATTTCGCGAGTTTTGTTTGAGACTTCCTTTGAATCGAAAATCATCTTTAATGTATCGATCACGTTGCTTAAACTCATTAAGAGTAGTCGAAAAGATTTTAACAGCAACTTCTCGTGTAACTTTTGGATAGTCAAGATTGTCTGTGTTCCCTTCAGCATGAAGTACTACTGCTTCTTTGCCTTTTGAAATAACTCCATCAATTGAATTAAGCATCATAGTTGTATTAATAAATTTGTATAAAATCAAACGAGTTTTTTGATCAAGGCCCATTTCGCTCGTTTTAATATTTTCTGTACGATCTAAAGATTGATGAGTCTTTCTCGCCATATGATTTGAATAAGTTCGCAGTTCGTTAAAAACTTTGTTAGATATTTTCATATCGAAATTTCCACAATCACCACAATGCAAGTCTGAGTAAAATTCCATCACTTTTCCAGCATTTTTTCGTTGAGATAATTCAGTGTCATGCTTTGTAATAAAATTGCCGTCATTTTTAACAAGATATCCTGATTTTCCTATACTGCTCAATATTTTTTCATTTTCTTCAAATCTATCCCAGTTTTTCATTCTGCGTCTATCGATTTCGTCCTCGTCTTCTTTATCTGAATCGTTTTTAAGTAAATCATCTGGATACAATCGATAATTTGCAAGTGAAACCGACACTTTTGAGTCTATAATTAAAGAGATATTTTAAGCACGTGTATATACATATATGCAATATTATGAAATAGTTTGTCTCCTCTTACTTTTATTATACTTGTCTTCTACTCTTTTAATTTCCTCATCATGCTCTAGATCAAACTCTGCTTGAAGCAATTCAGCAATAAGTCTGTCATCATCTCCATTTAACGAGCTTTGATTGTCATTTGGAATAGCTATTGATTCAATAAAATCAGCTGTTTTACTTGAACAAGCTTGATTAAAAATGGAAGCACTGTTAATTTGTTGTGTTTGAGGTTTGTCAATTACTTCCCAAGAAGATTCATCATCGATGGAATTGTTCACAGCAATTTGCTTAGCAAAATTGAAATCTTCCTTAATTTGTTTCTGTATCCGATTTCTGTATAAAAGTTATAAAATTAGAAATTATGAATAATTATTTATAAAAATATCTTACTTTTCAGATTTTTCTTCTTTTATAATCTCGGAAAGATTAATAGGCTCTTCCACAATCTGAATTGATCCCCATACAGACATTTTTTCTTTCTCCTATGTAGTCTCGAATGAAGTCAATAAATTACTAAAATTATGAAATGAAAAAATAATTTTTATAAGAGATTTTCTTTTTTTAAGAAACTTATCAACAATAAAAAAAATTTGACGAAGAATTTAAAATTATCCGTTATGTCATTTTTATTAAGATTTTTCAATGAAAAAAAATTACATTCAATTTCAATATCAAGTGAAGTTTATCACTTTAGTAATTTACCACACTGAGCTTCCTCCGCTATTTGATTTTTTGATCAAATCTTTGTCATCTTTACGTGATTTCATTTGCATTTCGTCCATCATCGGATCATCTTCCCAATTTTTTCTATTATGCTCTGGCGACATTTTAACTGGTGACCGTACAGGACTTCTTGAGAAACTTCGTCTTTCGTATCGATTGAATCGACTTCCACCTCTATTTCCACCACCACGCGGTCTATCATATCTTTCATTGCGTCGATAATCTCTCGAATCTCTGTTAAAATTATCATTCCAACGTCCTCTCATGCTACCTCCTCTTCCTCCTCCTCTTGGGCTATATCTTTGTCGACTTCTATCAAATCGACCGAACCCACGACCACCTCTAGATCTAGATGTTGGACTTCCCGAATATGATCTGGAATATGATCTCGAACGTGAACTTCTTCTTCTACGATAACTGCTTGATCTTCGACGACGTGGTGATCTACAAACATTCGGACAAATATAAAACATATAAAAGATAGCAAAATATATTTTTTACCTTGAATCACTGCGACTTCTAGAACGTCGACTTCTGCTTCGAGAACGATTTTTTGATAAAGCAGTTTCAACAGGTTTCTGAATAGTTTGTGGAGCTTCAGCTAATCTGAAATTACCAAATTTATCTAAAACAACAGGTCCTTTAGGAACAACAGGAGCTGGTGGCAAATCAAGTTTAACAGGTGATTGTCGTTTTTTGTCAACAAACATATTTCCACTTGTTGATGCAACTCCAAAATTGCTGCTATTAGTCTGAGTAGCTGGATGGCTCTGAAAATTACGAGCTTGATCTTCATCATCAGACTCGTACAAGTTGAAATTTTTTGTTTGCTTTTTAGCAGCATCGCCTTGACGTTCATCTTTAGAAAATTTCATTTTCCATTTTCCTTCATCACTTCCTGCTCCTGTTGATTCTTTTTGTTTAGCTGCTTCCTCTTCACGCATTTTCTCTTGATACAATTTTTTGATTTTTTCCGGTAGATTTTCAAACATCCTATGAACATTTCAAAAAGTTTATATTAGCATTTAAATAATAAATTTCAAATATAATTACTTTAACGCTTCTCGAAGATCTTCAATTTCATTGCCTTTTGATTTTTTCTTTTCCTCTTTCTTTCGTTTCTTCTTTCTAAAATTTATAAAGAAAATTTTTAGTATGATATTCATGGGAATAATTTATAAGGACTCACTCTTTTTTCATTTTCTTATCAGACTTCTTTTTTTTCTTTGCCTGTTTCGCTTCTTCAGCTTGTTTGCTTTTTTGGTATTTTGAGGCTTCGGCAATTAATTGTCCAACTTTATCCTCATAATCATCTGAAATAAATTATTAATAAAACAACATATTAGAAATTATTTTATAATATTTCTTACCTTCATCTTTTCCCATTTCTAAAAACTTTTTAACTTTCAATTCATGATCATCAAGTTCAAAATTTTGATTGTAGCGATAACTTGAATCACCATCCATACGCTTGCTCATTGGTGACATTGATTTTCGTTTCTTATCTTTCTTTTTTGATCGTGAATTAGAATCAGAATCTGAAATAAAACACCAGAATTTTCCTCAAATGTTCACAAGAACATACAAAATATTTTTTCATCTAAAATAAAGAGAGAAATTACTTGAAGAAAAATTTTTACGAACCCGATGATGATGATGAATTATCTGAGCTGTCACTGCTTGAATCACTACTATCAGATGAATTACTGCTGCTTTCACTTGATGAGCTATGGCGCTTTTTACCCTTTTTCTTTTTATCTTTTTTAGATTTTTTACTGCGTGAATCATCCTTGCTGCTTTTTGATGACATTTCCTGATAATCTCGCTTTGAGTCTTTCAGTGAAGGTATTGAGCCAATGTTAAGTGCTAAACAAAAAAACTTTAAATATATTTCAATTGTGTGCAGATTAAATAAAATTTAACATACGAGGCAATTCCAATTCAGCAGGTTCCACAATCTTACGTGCGTTGATTTTTGTTTTAATATAGTTCAACGAAGCTAATGCTTCTTGATGATGCGGATTTATGTTTAGGCAATCAATGTATGCCTTTTGTGCTTCCTCAAATTTATTATCCTCTTCATAGCTTCTTCCTAAAGCTAAAAGTGTTTCTCCAAGATATTTTTTTGCATTTGCATGATTGGGATTGATTTTTAATGCTGCCTCAAAATCAACAATTGCTTTATGAAAAGTTCCACTGTTTGCAAAAAGAGCTCCTCTCGCAACAAGTCCTTCCACATTTCGAGAATCAATTGAGAGTGCTTTATTCAAACATTGAAAAGCTTCGGTGTGTCGACCTTCTTTAAAATGAGCAATTCCTTCCGCAACAGATCTGAAAAAGTTAAATTCAGTTAGAAATTCAAACTAAAACCATATTTAAAGTTCTTACCGAAATGCCAATTTGCTTGCTTGCTGTTGACGCAAATCTTTTGCGTATTCATCTTGAGGAAACTTAGTCTTCGACATGAATGAATGATAAGAATTTTGATGTAATCCTGTCTCAATCAGCAAATTTTCAACAATCGATGGATTGTTTAATGTTTCAGATTCAATTAAAAGTTGATTGTAAGATTTGGCTTGATTACGCGGATCAATTGCAGTCCTTAAAAATAAGAATTTATACAGCGTATAGTAAACTTTGGTAAAGTTTTTAAAGGAATTAAATGTTTTTAAATACGTTAAAAAAGCCCCATTCTCAAATAAATATTGCTATTGATATTTTTATGGATTTTCATACATATATGAAGTTATTTTATTTCCTTTACAACCTAAAAATTGTTTGAAATACCTAAAATTTGAAAAATTTACATCTTACTTGTAAAACTGAGGCA
This sequence comes from Polypedilum pembai, assembly GCA_014622435.1. Classification (NCBI taxonomy): domain Eukaryota; kingdom Metazoa; phylum Arthropoda; class Insecta; order Diptera; family Chironomidae; genus Polypedilum; species Polypedilum pembai. Next base: position 52,963 of record JACWBX010002859.1, read on the forward strand.
TTTGATGAAAACTTATGAGACCAAGATTCGGTCCATTATCATATCTTTCATGCTCCGATAACATGCCCAAACTCAATTGGAAATGTTGATCACTTATATTAAGAACTTCACAACACACATAATCATCTTGTTCTAGATACTGTCTTGAGTCTGTATCGGACACTTGTGCTGAAATACTATTCTGTGGTGCAATCAAACCCTAAAAATTATCTCAACTATAATTTTAAAAAAATCTTATGAAATCTTTCGTACTTTTATATTCAAATCTGGCACTAAAGTTGTGCATGAACCAACTGTACAAAGCACTTTAATTATATGTCCAAATTTCATCTCTTGCAGTACAATACCATAGACAATATCACCAGGTTTTATGGTCTAAAAATTAATGTTTTATAATTATTAAATGATATGTGAAGATGAGGAATTCAAATACCGTAAAGAACTTATTAATTCTCTCATCTTTATTAATATTCGAATAGTATTCCAATGGAGGTATAGTATCGCCTAAAATCATTTTATCTCTTTCATTTAAATATCCTGCGACTTAAATTACTTTTAGTTACCTCCTGAGGCAATTAATTTTTTTATACGCTTGTCAATTGGATTTTCTCTAAAATGTTTAAACAAAACTGCTGATCTACTACAAATAAAATGATGAAGTTTCATTCTCTTTGTACGGTCTGTGTAACTCAAATTTTTGAGCCGAGCATAATAAAGCGATGTATCAATGATATTAGACTGAATTCCTAAATCATTGAGACTTTTGGCACCGTTTTCTTCATTCCATGTTTTAATTAACGGCAATCCGTGAAATTCTAAAGAATTTTCTACTAGCGTTTTATTTATTTCCTCCATTATTTTTATCTTGATTTTTTTACTTTCTATAAAAACTATTTTTCACACATTATAATCTGAAATGAGAATGTAATGGACTATCTTCAACATTGATTTCCTTTAGTTTTGTTAAGAGAATATTGAATCACTGATTATTTTATCTACACCATTTTCATCCATTTTAATTTTATCAAGTTTGCATTTTTAAATATTCTCCTGAAGGCATTAAAGCTTATGTTACTGCATTTTTCTGGTATCTTATAGATTCACAAACAATAATTGAAACTTATTCACTTTAAACACATAGAATTTTGTATTTTTTCTCTAAAAAAATTAAGACTAAAATAATTTAAATGACGCCGAAAAAATATTGAATATTTTAAATACGATTTTTTCTTTAACACTATTGATTGCTAATATCATTTTTATATAAATAGAAATTAAAAAAAACTTACCTTTATAAAACTGGAATAAATTTGTTTTATGTCACGTATTTTACTTTTAAAATTAAAATCCAAATTTTTTCACATTTATTTTACTTTTTCATTCGTTAAATTAACTTGACGAAAATCGATAAAAGTTTTTAAATCTATTTCGTTAATAATTTTTTTTAAATTTATTTAGCCAATTAATAATAAATCACAGATTTTGTTTAAGATAAAATATTACAATACAATATAATTATTTAAAGCCAATTATTATTGCACCAATGTATGAGAATCATTACATATAATTTCTATTCTAGTATTAGCTTTGGTTTGAAATTGAAAGCGCAGCTATAATTTATTCATAGGTGGCTGGTGGTGACCAATGGAAATGAACAATTTTGTCAGTTGTTAACTAGAAATAAAAAATAGTAAAAAATATTTAATAGGTATAATGTTTAAAAGAATGAAGTACTTACGACATACAATCCAAGTCCACTCATAGTGACTCCAAGAGCCAAACGTGTATTATATTTTCGTTGACGTTCAGCATAAAGAGCCCAGTAGTCTCCTTCAGGTACTGGCATATCATTCATTGTTGGAAATTTGTGCTTACGTCCATGACCATAATTTCTGCGTGTGACCGTGTTGAATGCTGAAATTTATGGAATTGCATAACAAATTGATTTAATTTTCGTCTACAGTTTTCATATTTCTATCAACACTCACTATTACGAGCCAATAATCTGAGTGATCGAACTCCCTGCATCTTTTCAAAAGTCAATTTTGTGCAAATTTTTAACGCGAAAAATTATTTTTTGCAATGTTTGCTTTGTGATGCCGAGAAAATTCTAATTAAGCTGAAATGAGAGAAAAGCTGCTGACAGGAGTTATGCAAAAATTTTGTATGCACTTTTCTTCTTTCAACAATTGCATGCGCCGAATGCTTTTTTAACGAAACACTCTCTGTCTCTCTCTCTTACTTCTTTGCATACAAAAACATGAGACTCAATCCTCTTTCGTTAAAAATTGATCTACTATATTTTTTTGTTGATAATTGTTTTAAATTTGATTCGTACAATAAAATTGAATTAAAAAATGCCTCAACAGTTGGAGGTGATTCAGAAACTTTCTGTACATCGTGGAAAAGTGTGGTCTGCAAACTGGCATCCATCAGGTCCTACATTTTTATAATTTTTTGTTCAATAAACCTATAAATTTGAAATATGATTTTAGGAAAAATGTTTGCGAGTTGTGGAGAAGATAAAACGATAAGAATATGGTCTCAAGATAAAGATGATTGGATAATGCAAGCTGTTCTTTCCGATGGACATTCCAGAACAATCAGGGATGTAGCTTTTTCGACTTGTGGAAATTTTTTAGCAAGTGCAAGTTTTGATGCAACTGTATCTATTTGGGATAAGAAAGGAGCTGCATTTGAATGCAACTCGACATTAGAAGGACATGAAAACGAAGTCAAGAGTGTTGCATGGTCCGTTTCTGGTCATTTTCTTGCGACATGCAGTCGTGACAAATCAGTGTGGGTTTGGGAGATAACTCAAAACTGTGAGGAATTTGACTGCGCAGCAGTTTTGAATTTGCACAAACAAGACGTAAAAAAAGTCATATGGCATCCACATCAGGATATTCTTGCATCAGCAAGCTATGACAACACTATAAAAATTTATAAAGAGGACCCAAGTGATAACGACTGGATATGTACAGCTACTTTAGAATCACATAATTCAACTGTGTGGAGTATTGCTTTTGATAAAACTGGCACTCGACTTGCAAGCTGTAGTGACGATTGTACAGTAAAGATATGGCAACAATATGAAGTCGGAAATGAAGAAGGAATCGCTACACCTGATAATGAGCCTGTTTGGAAATGTGTATGCACATTATCTGGCTATCATGATCGAAGTGTTTACGATATTTCCTGGTGCAAAAATACTGGACTAATAGCAACTGCATGTGGCGATGATTATATAAGGATTTTTAGAGAAAATGAAACTTCCTCAAAAAATGAACCTGTTTTCGAGATGGAAACTAAAATACTTGCTCACAAACAAGATGTAAATTCAGTTAAATGGTGTCCATCAACTCCTTGTCTCTTGTTATCGACTAGTGATGACGGCGATATTAAGTTATGGAAATTCAATAATGCTTAGACAACTTTCATATGGGCTGAGTGTTTTATATATTTTCACAATTAATAAAAAAATATGTTATTCAATCTTAAACGTAAATCATTTTTCGATAGTCTTTTTACACTATTCTGGTTGAGTTTGTGATTGAAATAATATCTGCCATTCATCTTTATATTTTGAACATTGATGAATTTCATTCCATAATTGTTCCTTGATTGAATCTTTTGATTTGTTCTTGTTAATTTGAATGTCTTTTATTTGACCATCACTATCAATTATAAAACCTTTTCCATCTTTATTAAGTTGTAAACCAGTCAACTTTTTAACTATAGAAAGTTTTGTGAGACTTTTCCTCATTTTGAGTTTGTCATTCTCAGATGCATCGATCTTCACTTTGCTTGTATTCATTGATTCTAATTTCCCTATTTGCTTCTCTGCCTTTTTAACTTGTGTTTTAGTTCGAATCTAAGGAGAAAAGCAGATTAGAAATAAATGTAGTCTTAAAAATTTAATAAATTTGTTAATTTACAATTTCTACATCCAAAACTTCTATATTTTCATTGATGGTTTCAATATTTTCTTCTAACTCTTGAATTTCTTCATTTAATGCTTGAACGATCTTTAATTTATCATCGATAGCTTCTAAAAGTTTTTCTAAAAAAAAAAAAATTATAAAAATTTTAAAATTTAACATTAAAAAAAAGTTATATTACGCGATTTTTCAGCACAAACTGTTTCCTCTTTTAATAAATTAGTAAAACCAAGATTTTTGAAGTTTGATGAAATCGTTTTTAAATCAGTAATTTCAGGAATATCCATGTTACTATTTAAAGAATTTTTTTAAAGACACAACAGCTTCACACCGTATAGCCGTTAAAACTTAACGAATCGATTCGTTCAAATATTTCAATTGTAAACAAAACTTTGAAAAAATTTCAATAAAACATTTTTCAAATTTAAATCTTTAAATCATCGTCATAAACATTTTAAAAGATGCTTAAATATCTCAAAATAAGTAGTTTATTAGCAAATAATAGAAGTTTTTCAGTGACATCAATTAAATGTTGTAATACTCCTCAAAGATTCAATCAAGATGTGCCATCATTCAAACCACTTACAGAAAATCGACAGAAAACAATTGAAGACGACAAAAAGAATTTACAATGGCGAATTAAGCCAATGAAGCAACCGTATGTGCAAAAAAGTGCATTGAGCGCTTTTGATCAAGATCCTGCAGAAGATGGAGAGAAAGTTCCAAATACTTTAACTTATTTAACAAAACCAATTGATTGGAGATTTTCTACTCTCAAAAATTGGTATAAAAGACAACAAAAACAAAAGGAAATATATTTGCAACAATTTATTCCAGAAAGACATGCTATTTTGGGTAATGATCTTGCAGCAGCTCATTTTATTTTATTTCGAAAAGGAAAAGTTAAGTTTGTAGGCCAAAACAATTGGATGGAGATGGATCCAGAAGAAGATCACAATGTGCCGCTTCCAGTTAAATACGATCCAAACTTTCTATTAGAAGCCATCAAATGCGATAAAATGGTGTTATACTATGAGGGCTTAGAAAATATAAGAAGATTAAAAAAGTTACTTTATCTCTCATTTAAATTTGTTCAAACATTTGATGACTGGTGTTTAGATCGAGTTTCTGGTTCTCAATTTACAAGTCTTGAAGAGCTCGATATCACTGGAACTAAGGTTACAGCAAACGGACTACAAGCTCTCTATCGAATACCAACACTTAAAAAATTAGTCGTTTCACCACCAACAGAGGATAATGTCGAATGGAATTTAACTATAGCTATGTTACAAGATATCATGCCTAATTTAGAAGTTGTCAGCTCAAAAGAAATAGCTTAAAAATAAATCATTTAATTTTACTTTAGCACTACTAAATACTTATGCAATTTTATTTTGTATTTTCTTCTATTGATTTAACTAAATGTTCGGGTAAGGGCTGAATCTCAATTTTAGTTGCTTTCATTGCAGTTCCTTCTGGTAAATTTCGCTGTATATATTCGAGGAAAGTCTCGAGAGTTGATTGTGTAAGGTGGTGAAAGTTCATAAAACGGTAATACGTTCGCGCTTCGTATGAAACTAAATGCTTTGCATGAACATGAACACTTTTGAGCACTGTCCAACGATCTTTTTCGGATTTTCTTGCTGCATAACATCTTCCCACTGTTATTCCTAAATGTTCAGCTGATTTCTGTGCATACCATGCATAGCTTCTCATAACTTCGGGCTCTATACCTTTCAGCTCGATTTCTAATCGCGAATAAAGTTTGTCTTTTTGAGCAACAGCTATTTCATTTTCTGCACTTGATTGAGGTTGCGTTATTGTTGATGAAAAATGTCTCAAATTATTATGTTGCGAAAATATACGCTTAGAAACTGGTATAATGTAATTGATTTTCTATAAAAGAATCCAAATAAAATTAATTTATAGAAACTATTGTCAAAGTTTTTAAAATATTATTTTACCTGCAAAATATTCATTTTAAATGGTAAACAAAATTTGTAAAAGAGAAGATCAATTTTTAACGAAAGAGGATTGAGTCTCATGTTATTGTATGCAAAGAAGTAAGAGAGAGAGACAGAGAGTGAGAGAAAGAGAGTATTTCGTTAAAAAAGCATTTGGTGCATGCAATTGTTGAAAGAAGAAAAGTGCATACAAAATTTTTGCATAACTCCTGTCAGCAGCTTTTCTCTCATTTCAGCTTAATCAGAATTTTCTCGGCATCACA
>JACWBX010002860.1:0-21286 GCA_014622435.1 Polypedilum pembai
CAATATTGTAAGTTGTTGAATGTTTAATTTCGTTTGTCCTGCGGTCATATTAGGAGCAAGAATTTCGCTCACACTGCTGTGACCGATTTTATTGGCGATCAGTTAACATGACGGATCAATGCTAAAATTTAAATAGTTCATTTTCATTAAAGTTTCATTATGTAAAATTTATATAAAATCATATACAAATGAATAAAAAGTTCAGTCTTTATTAGTACCCCTATCAATTAAGAGTGTTTCAATTATTATTAAGCGAAACACAATCCGAGCTTCGCTCGCACATTTTTGCTGATTAGTTCATATGACGGATTAGTGACCAATACACATTGCGACAAACGATAATCGACGCTTTTTTGACTAACTTCATGTCAGACCACCATTGACCGGCATGCACTGGCCATGATCGACATTACTTCTAAAAATGTTGATGCTATTGTAGTCTGCACGTCAAGACCTTTCCAACGGTATGCAACATCCCTATATTATGAAAATTTCCGATTCAGATCATGCTATAGTGCCTGAAGTCCATGCACCAGGGTTTCATGCCCAAAAAATCACTTCTGACATGTTTTCTATGCATTTCATGACATTTGGAAAGTTTTTGATCAACATCATGCTGGACCACCATGTACTGCCATTCATCGGCTTGCACTGGTCTTGGGTCGACGTTATCCCGAAAATTTTTTATGTTATTGTGATCTACGCGTCGAGACCTTTCCAATAAGGAGCTATACTCCTATGTTGTGAAAAAGTCGATTTTCAACATGCCCCAGTGCCTGCAGTCTATGGTGCACCATGCACTCCACTTGCACCAATCTTCACCAAAAGTTGATAAAAACCTAATTTTGGGTCGCAGATCACAAATCCGCAAAAATTTTGTCAAAAAAATGAAATCTCTGTTTTTACCATTTGACAAGCGGTTTTTTTTGTTGGATTGGTATTGTCCGGCGCCAACTTCGTACAGCTGACACTCATAGTTGATTGTGCTTAGATTTTGAGATAAATCGAAAAAACTTAAAGTTCGAAATCACAAAAACAATACTTCGTACAATATTTTATATCGTCGAAGTAAAATAATCAAAGTTTTTGAAATTGTAAATAAATATGAAATTCTTCTTCAGCCAAAAAAATAGCTTGTTAGTTTAGTTTTTTCTATTATTCAATTATTAAACTTTCAGAAAAATTTTTGTTTAAAATATATTTTATAAACAACCATTTCTGTTTTAAATAAGTGAATGTTTTTTACATTTATTATAGAAAAATTTATTACTACAATCATTTCAAAAAATTTTCTTTTATGTTCTTAATGCTCTTCTCTCTTCACGATCAATTCTTTCTGTTATTGATTTTGTGCAGATTAATGTTGTTAAAGTAAGAATTCCAAAAATTGCTGAAAATCCACATGCATAGGCTAAAACATCTCTGTAATATGTTGGACATTCGTCATGAGTTTTGCATTTTCTAAAAATTATAATTTGAGAAAGAAAATAATTAAAAATTTTATTGATATTCAAAAAATTTAATAAGTTTTAAGAAAAATTTTCCATTAGGTTTTTTATTTTAAAAAATTTTAATTTTAAATTTATTTAATTCATACTTACATAGTTTCAATAATAACAACAGCAACGCCAGTAATAAGTTTATCACAGAAAGTAACAGCCGAATAAATGAATCCGCCTTGATCAGCGTGAGGTCCAATCATATCAGCTGTTATGCATAAACTAGCAATCATAGTTATAGAACTTCCAGCACCGAAAAATGTTGCAACAGCATAAAGTTCCCAAACTGATGAATTAGGTGATGCAGCAAGTGCGACCCATGCACAACCAACAACACTTATTAAAGAGCCAATCAAATAACCAACTTTATGTCCAACAAATTGGTCGCTCATTTTGAAAAACATAGAAGCCAAAAATGATGCCACAAAAGATGCCAAAGGAACTGTTGCGATATTTTCAATACTTTTATTGTCAAAAATATTACTTATTTCACCAGTAGCAACTGTTGTAGGTATTGTTGGTACATATGCTCGCTCATTAAGCCACAATGGCATGTATACCAATGAAGTTGTCATAAAAAGTCTACTGAAGACATAAAGCAGCGCATTTTGATACAAAAGTGGTGATTTGAAGAAATTTTTCTTTGGCACAGTTGTCACATAAGTTCTATCAATGACAGTTGTGTGAACAGAAGTTGTTGCTTCATCAACTGATGCATTATTGATAAGAGATTCTGTGTCAGTTGTCTGAATTGCTTGAATTCTTCGACTAACTGTCAGTCTCCTTCGATATTCATAATTTGATAACGACAATGAAAAGTGAAAAAGCACAGACATTGAAACACCAATTAATGTCAAAATTAGTGCAATATCACGAAATTTTGGCCAATCAGCTGGCGTAATTTTACTCTCTGAACTTGTTTGAAGATGCAACACAGCCCATGTGACAATATAGACAACAACATTGCTGCAAATAGAGGCGGAATATCGAGTTGCTGTGAGTTCACTCCTATCACGTTGTGTTCTTGATAATTCTGGAATCATCGCGAGATGAGTAATTTGCACAACAGGCCAGCCGAATTGAAAAATTAAAATAACTATCGTGAAATAAAGCAAACGCCACCAAGGTGGAAATTCATCACAATATGGACAAATTGCAAATATCAATGGGAAAGTGAGGAGAACCAAAAAAGTTCCGAAAATGTGCCATTTTCTTTTTGTGCTGAATTTGTCAGTTATGTAGCCAACAATTGGCGTTGCTATTGCATCACCTACTTGTCCTAACATCACCATTGCACCTGCTTCTGGTCCTGGCATCGATAGCACTCCTTGCATAAAGAGCAATGTGTAACTGAACCAAATTCCAGCACAGAGATCATTGTAAACATGACCAAGAGAAAATCCAACTTTTTCAAAGAATTTTAGTGTTGTTTTGTCATCTGGCATTGTAGCAGCTAGTGAATCATCAGTTGAATTACTACTAGTACTCGAGTCTTGAATGCTTCCGTAGTTGGAAACGGAATGTGTTGTTGTTTGATCAACTGGTGTATTTATTATTAAATGTGAATCAGTCGAAGGTAAGAGACGTGATCTATCAGACATTTTTCTTTTTGAAAATTTTAATAATAATTGAGAGATTGAAAAGTTTTTTGTTGACTAGAAAGTTTGTTGTTTCTAAATTGCATCAACTAGAAAGAAAATTATAGAAATTCAACATTAGTAAATTTTTAACTATAAAAAAGAAAATTTTAAATTACAAAAAATTCAAATTGATTTTAAATTATAAAGACTTGAAACAAGTTAATTAAAATTCAAATCAGTTTTATGAATTGAAAAGTTATTAAAACCTTGGAATGAAAGTTTAGTCTAATGAAATACATCTTATAGTTTGAATCTCACATAAAATTTGTGACAATAAAGAATAGTTATAAATCCTAAAATGAAAGCTTCATTTGACTCATAAGATTAATTTATTTTTAGTCAACTAAAATTAATGACTTTGAACTCTGTTCAATTGTAAAGTGCCACTAACAAAAATACTTTTTCATAGAACAGAAGAACTTTTTATTTATTATCTTTTTACCAAAATTAATTAAACCCTGGGATAATCCTAATTTGACTTCATTATTATTGTTAAAAACATGCAAAACTATTTGAAAAATATGAAAACTTCTATTTTCTTTAATTATTTGGGTTCAGTAGCGTAAGTACAAATTGAGTCGAAATTTTTAATACGTTCATAATACAAATTCATTGAAAACTAAATAAATTTTTATAAAAATTTATTGACGTAAAATGCTTTAAGATAATGTCACGTCCAGTTCAAAAGTTTTTACTATTTTTTAGTGAAAATTGTAAAAAAATGAAATTTATATTTGAAAATTTTATCGGAAATAATTCTATTGGGCCTCCAGAAATTAAACTGTAACTTGAAAAATTTTATTTATTTAAATTCTGTGCACAAATCATTATAACAAAATATTTTACTTATTCATATTAAGCGAAATAACAGAAATTTTCTTTTTTGTTATCAGCAATATTTCACTCATGAATGTTTTGAATTAAAAATTCATAACAAATTTTTTCTTTGTAATTAGATAATAATTTTTTTATAAATAGTACTGTAAATCTACAGTAATGTTTTGGAAAATATGTATTACACTACTGTGTAAGTTTTAAAGTGTTATCGAAATCTCAATACATAAATAAAACAAAATCTTTTTATCAGATGAGAATTGAACAAATATTGATATAACTTTTAATAAAAATTTCATTGACCTCAATATTGAACGTAAATAAGTAAAAAATTTTTTTGTCAATCCTCTCACCATTTGAGTAATTTTTAAAATTATGATTCATTCTCAGAATGAGCTGCCGAACTGCTTTTTTTTTCAATAAACAATAAATATTTACTCTTTTTCTTTCACTTGAAATTTTTGCAACGAAATCACAAAGTTACTGCTGTGAAAATTTTCTATTATTTTTCATTCACATCTGTCAATGTCCAGCAGCTCATACAACTATGATTTATCAATTTATTTACAATTTTCAAGTCTAATGACCTTGATTTGCTGTTTTATTGAGTTTTTGTAATACAAATTGACTTTCACAGCTTAAATTGAATTTTATACTGATTAAGCACTTTATAAGGTTCTTTTGGCGACTAAAGTTTTGTCAAATTCACATTAAAAATACAAAAATTGCGACTAATTTATTTTTGTAAAAACTCATGACGAGTCTCGAGTGTGAAATCAAATTAAATACTGAACGGAATTGCATGAAATTGAAACAGAGAGAAAAAGAGAGGAAATTACACTGTTTCATGCTTCCAATGTTTTAATGAGCTTTTATTAAATTTCTAATGTTTTTTGATTAGATCAAATGATAATATTTGTCACGCAACTTTCACACTGAAATTTCAAATAACTTTTGCAAGTTTTATGATTTTATTTAGTCAAAAATCTTCAAAAATCGTGCAAAATCTTTTTCTCAATGTTTAATTTAAATGTTTTAATGTTGGTTAATGTTTTATTCAAAGTCCGAAATCATTTTTATTCTATTTGCAATTTATATAAACCTGAATTAAATAATTCAAAGAGTAAAGTAATAGTCAAAAAATTTTTAAGTAATTCTTCTAGTTTAAATCAAATCTAAGAAAAGAATTTATTTTAATAAAATTATTTAAATCAGCTAAATAAATTTATTCGATTAAAAATTTCAGCTAAACTAAAAAACCAGTGCTTCAATTTATTAGAATTAATTTTAGCTCATTTTAATTATTCAAGAAACAATTTTGAACTCTGATGTTATGTTTCATTGTTTGATTGTTTTGAGTGTATAAAGTTTTGTGAACAAATAAAATGCATGCATTTTCCAAGGGAAAATAATTTTACACAAAAATTTTAACAAATATAAATTGTCAAAATCTATTAATTCATGAATAATTACTTAGCTAAAAATTGACAATAAATTTTATAAGCGTAATTGAAAAAAAAACTTTTTCAGTCAAAAAATGTTCTCAACCTATTTTCTTTTACCAACCAACTTCAAATTACATTTTTAAGAAACTTTTCCAATTGTTTGTAAAACTTTTCATTGAGACGTAAACATAACTAATCAAACTTAGTAAATTGAATGAGAAAAACTCTGTAAACACCAACAATAAACTTTTAAAGTGTCTATACATTAGACAAGTTAAAAAGAGTTGAGAAGTTAAAACGTGCTTTAAATAATGTTTTTACTTACTATTTTAAATTTGCATCCGAAATTTGAAAAATTTTCTTAAAATTTATTGATTTATTTTTTACTCTTTTCAGAAAACTATTTCATTCTTTACACTTCACTTCACAATAATGATAATGATGATGACATGGAAATAGAAAGTTTTTTCAATACAACCGGTTACAGCAACAACTATAGCGAAAAGTTTTTCTTCTTCTTTTTCAATTTCTTTTATAACATGCGAAAATTTTTATTTTGATGATGATGACAATTTTATATTTCTTATATTTGATATGAGTTAAATTTGTTGTTTTAAATACATACACTTGAAACTTATTGTGTTAATGTTCGAATGATTTAAAAAAGTTTATTGTTTTCTAAAAGTTTTTTATTGTTTTAAAAGTTCTTGTGTTTTGCAAAAGTTTATTAAATAACTTTTTATCATTGTTTAAAATTTGAAATTCCTGAAATTTTTTTTGATATTTTAAAATAAACTTCAGAAATAGGTGTATAAGGAGAAGAAGCTGCATGCACAAAGTGTTTGATTTATTAAAAAAATAATTGCAAGAAAATTCTTTAACTGACAAAATTAAAATTAATTTAGTTTCATAAAAAGTTTAAAAATAATTTTTTTTTTTGAAAAAATTACTTTTATAAATCTTTACATAAAAACATAGTATAAAGTACTCAAACCACAAACTTTTTAAATCTCAGCCTTTAAAATTATTTTTATATTAATTACAAGAAAAATCTTTCTTTGTTGATTCACAAGTAAATTTGAACTAAAGACAAAACAAATGAAAAATTTGTTTTCTTTAGCATGTAATTAAAACCAGTTGTCACTAAAGAAAATAAGAAAAAAAGAATTTACTGTCATCTTTTGCGGCTTCATTTATATATTATTAAATTTCAAATAGTTCGTTCGATTTTTTTTGTAATTTGACACCTGATCGATAATTTTTATTCTTCATGTGCGTTTTATGTGACGGTTATTGGCGAAAGAAATGTAGAGAAAAATATAGAGGAAGATTTTCTACTGTTTGTTTTTTTTTAGAAAATTTATATGCAAGGGATTGAAAATTGTTTGAAAAAATTTATAAATTATGTTTTAAACTTGAAAAAAAAAAATGAAATTTCCAAAAATTCATTAGTATCATAGAGCCACCTTCACATTATAATGAATTGTTGTGCAACTAATATTATTATTATTATTTTATTTTGCCCCAAGTAGTTAAAAGGCTTTCTAGCGGGCCAAGCTCGCTTTAAAATAATTTTTACATAAAATCTCACAATAAATTTTACAATGATTTTTCATATTAAACTATACAATAAATTAGAGTCTTATAGTAGACCCTCATTATAAACTTTTAAATGCAATTTTAGGTAACGAAAAATTAATTAAACTTTTTTCTAAATCGAAACAGAAATATAATAAAATAACCTAATGCAAATTCAATGGTTCACCAGAAAATTCTATAGAAATCTTGTGAATTTTGCTTCAATTGTTTCATATCAGAAATAACAAACCAATTTGAAATTTTAGAAAATTTGTAAGGATTTTTGGTTTCTTCTTTGTAATTGATTCTGATATCTAACTTAAATTTTTCCTAAATGTTTTATTTTCGTCATAAATCTCAAATTACATCAGTACATTCATTTGAATAAAATTCAAATCAATCAAAATTCCTAATATTTGCAAATTAAATAAAAAAATTTCCAATCAAATTCAGCCTATGTCCTCCCCTAAACATGATTTTTTTAAACATTTACTAATCTTCATGGCATCCATACAACTGCAGAAGCACTTGAAGTCAATCGCATTTGCCTTATTTTCAATTTAGTCATAATTCATTCACCATTCGGTCATGTCGCAAACACAAAAAGACTCTCAGTGGCTTCAACTTGATGTTTGTCGTGAGCATCAAAAAGGCAAGTGCCTAATTCCATCAGATGAATGTCCACAAGCTCATCCATTGCCACATGTGGACGTTACAGTTGATGGTAAAGTGATGACTTGCTACGATAGTTTTAAAGGTCGCTGCAGACGAATTTCACCGCCATGTAAATTTTATCATCCGACTCCACCACTCATGGAAGTTCTTTTAGCACGTGGTCGTAATCATTTGGCAATGAAAAGTCAATTGCAGTTATTACAAATGAATGAAACTCAGCAGCAATCAGTTGAAGTTTTACCATCGACATCAAAGTCAACAAAAATTGAAATTGGAATAAAGAGATGTGCAGAATTGCTTCCTGAAATTCCTTTTGAAATGATGTATTTTAAGAGACCAACATTGCAGCCAACAGCGACTGCTTTAACGGCGGTTATTCCTGCACCAGCTCCTGCTTTTATTCCACAACCTATATATCAACAACCTATCACAATTGTCCCAACTGATCGTAAGTAAAATAATTGGATAAAAAAAATTTAAAGCTAAAACAACTTCTACTTGATGTGTGAGTGCCAGAAATTTATTATAAAAATGTAAATTAAAAGACATTTTATGTGATGAAATTATTTCTCTTTCTATGAATCAGTGGTGTGCAACATTTTTTAAACAAAACTTCTTGCTAAAATTTCAAGAAAGTTAATACAAAATTTTGAAAATTCTTACTTGATTTTTTGTTCAAAAAAGACAAATGCTTTGAAATTTTCAAAACTTTGTTGCAGCTACAGGTTGACCACCACTGACATACATCAATTTTAAAATTACTAACAATCCTTCTCGATATATACAGAAAATTTTTTTCTCAAAATTCAATAACAAAATTTGAAAAGTAAAATTTTTCTTTCTTCTTTCTTTCTCTACTTCTGCTCGCATGTTTGTGCTTGAATAAAAAAAACTTATTTTTACTGCTGCTAAACCATTAATGCCAAAAAAAAACATACTAAAACAAATCAGCTAATGAAGTTATACCACTTAATGCTCCATTTGTAACTTACACCGATTCTAATGGACAGGTGATGAATGTTATTGATTTAATGTGAACGAATTATAAATTATCAAAGTATAAAATCAAATGAAAAATATTTTGATAAAAAGAAAAGAAACAAATTTATTTAAGAGTTATTAGAAAGAATTCCTAAATCACTTGAATTCTTAAAAATATGATTAAATTAATATTTTGATTTCTCAAATTTGATTTCATGCTTTGAATTCAAATAGCCAAAGTTAACAAAAACAAACATTTGCAACGATCTGCAAATATAAAGCTTTTAAATTTTACAAAGACATTATTTCATATATATTCAGTTGTTTGCAAATCGTTGCAAGTGAAAAAATCAAAATGAAATCTAACTTAATTTTCATGTTAATACTTAGCCATTTTTAGGCTCTTTCAGCTAAATTTAACATAAAAATCTTTAACAAATTTTATTCTTTAATACTTTATAATCTCAAATTTTTTATATTATTCAATTTGAAATTTTATAGATTTTGGATAATTTACCAGTTTGTCAGGATTTCAATAGAAATATGTGCTCGAGAATAAATTGCAAGTTTGTCCATTTATTGAACCGTAAGTATACTTTTTTCTAACAAAAAATTCTTAAACTTTGATTTTTATACTAAATCAAAGTTTAAGAATTCTTTGAAAATGAAATAGAAATAATTTTAAATTTTGATTTAGATGAAGCATTACAGTTAATTAGAAGATATAAATTATTTAAATTATGTTAATTTTCAATTGAATTTTAACTTAGTTCTGGTTTATCAGTTTTAATCGCAGGGAGTAAAAACACTTGGAAGGAAATCGGAAAAGGAAGAAAATTATAAGGACAAGTCGGAAAATTTCCTTCCAAGTGGATTTCTCTCTGATTAATCGTGTAATAAAAAAGGAAAAAACATGTTATTTAATCTCTATCCCTTCTTGGTTTTTTTATAATTCACTCAACAAAGACAATAATTATAATATTCTTTCATAAAAATCAAATTTTAATCTAAATTAAAATTTTAGCAAATATTTAAAATATTTTTATTAATTTCTTTATATATATTACAGCGAAAAAGCTTGAAATTCATGAGCATCGTGTTGCAGTTTGTCGTGATCATGCAAATGGAATTTGTAGAAGACAACAATGCAAATATTATCATATTCCGATTCAATTACCATCAGCTAATGAAATTGCTCTAATTAATCATTTTGGTAATCAATTAACTTAAAATGTTCTTCATTTTTCTTCAACACATAAATGAAACTTGATTGAAAATGAAGAATAAAAATAAATCAGTGCTGTAAAAGTACGTACGTACTTGCTTACTTTTGATATAAAAAATAATAGAAAAGTAAGTGAAGTACTTTTATAACCCTGAAAATAATAAAAAAGCAATATTAAAGAAGATAAGTTTAACTCTTTTCATGCTTTTAAAGATTTTTATCGTTTTATAATTTTTATCAATGTATAAATAAAAAAAATTATCTTATTCAATATCTTGTTAAAAAAAAAAAAATTTAGACTTACTTGAACGTTTTGTTTAAATTTTAAATCTCATCAGCCGGCATCAAAATTTTATCCTCTTGGAAGTAAGTAAATAAAAGAAATTTCATAAAAACAAAGAATTTTTTAGTAACACAAAAAAAAGTAAATTTTAGTTAAAATGAATTTGACTGTTTTAGTTTTAATTTGTATTGTCTACGCAATTGTGATGTTTCTTGACTTTTTCTTCAAAAGCTGCATGATGCTACCGTATCTTGACTTTCTTCGCAATACAGGCATTAGTGTCAATTTTTTCAGCATAAAATTTCATACAAATGCATTTAATCGATTTATTTCACGGCATAGCTCAAAATTACCAAATATTTATAAAAATTCCTTCAAATTTGGCTTCTACATCACAATGTTATTGCTACCGATCTCATTATTTATGATTTTTCTCTCACTTTTCACTGGAACATCATCAAACGAAACAAATAATCAAAATACGAATTTATTGAATAATAATAAAGTGAATGAGAATGAAAATGGAGCTCATTTAGAAATTTTATTGCCTGGTGTTAATTTACCATTGGATCAAATTGGATATTATGTAATATCACTGCTGTTTTGTTCAGTTGTTCACGAATCAGGTAAGAAAGAAGTTGAAAAAGAAAAACATTAATAGAAAACAATTTTTATGCAATATTTTCTCAGGACATGGAATAGCAGCAGTTCTCGAAGACATTCCAGTTTCCGGTTTTGGTCTCAATCTCATTTTTATTCTTCCAATAGCTTACACACAAATTGATACAGATCAATTACAATCAGCACGTTTTTGGAAGAAATTGAAAATTTTCTCAGCAGGCATTTGGAACAATTTGATTCTTGCTAGTTGGTGCTATATTTTATTGCTCCTACTCCCAATACTTTTGTCACCTATCTTCAGTTCGGGTGATGCAGTTTTTATTACAAAAATCAAACAAAATGCACCAATTAAAGGTGAAAATGGTCTTTATGTTGGGGATTCAGTTTTTAGCATAAATGATTGCAAAGTAAGCAACGAAGATGAATGGTTTGCTTGTCTGACTTCATCACTTAAAAATCATCCAGCTTATTGTGTCAATGAAGAATTTATTCATGAAAATGACGAATCAGTGCATGAGATTGAACATCAAAAAGATGGTACAATTGAATGTTGCAGTAAATCAAATCCATCAGTGAATTGTTTTGAAAATTTCGATGAGGAACGACTGCCACAATATGTTTGTCTCAATATACGTAACACAATTGAACATTCCAAAGCTTATTGTCAAAAATCATTGATCTGTTCTGAGCATATTTCATGTGTGAAACCATTACTTGCTAATACAACAACAATAATTCACATAAGAAGAAGAAATCGAATGAAAGATTTCGTTTATTATGGTCATCCGCTTGATGTCCTTGCAAATGTTGAAATTTCACAATTTGTACCAAAAACTAAAACTTTGAGTCCAGCATTTGCTGACTCGATTGCTCTCATGTTGAAATATCTTATTGTCTTTTCATCTGGATTAGCAATTGTCAATGTTGTTCCATGTTATGGACTTGATGGACAACATTTAGTTAATACAATAATTTCAAATTTACCAACAAGATATTTTAGTAAAGGAAGAAAAAAAGTTTTGTCAATATCAATAAATTTAGTTGGAACTTTAACATTAGTGACAATGATTGTTAAAATTTTATTGAAGACTTTTTTGTAAATGAATAAAAAAAAATTTGCTAGTCTTAGGTAAATTATTTTCTAATTTTTTTTATTTTTCAGTTTACTTTTATTAAAAATTTAAAATTCTAATTTTTCTTGCTACTTTCTAAATGTCCACTAAGTTCTAATGAATTTCTCAATTCTTTTAAAGATCTCAATCCTACTTGAATGCTCATTTTGATCTGTATTTCATCTGTTTGTTTTTTGTTTGCTTTAAAATCTTCTCTCAGCCACTGCCGCAATTCATTTCGATTTGATTCATCTGGAACTTTATTGATTGTTCTTAATAAATCTCTGTAGAGTTTTATTACTTCTTGACGAAGCATAAATTGCTTCAAATCCATTGCTGCTTTTATTGATTTTGACATTTTTAAAAAGGAAAAATTTCTTTTGTTTTGAAATAAATAAATAAAATAATAAAATTGATACTGAGGGGATAAAATTTGAAGTTTGAAAACTTGACAGTTGAAAATTGAAGTGAAATTCATTTTTTTAAAGTCCTTGCTATGTTTGTACAAAATATAAATTGATATTGTCTCAGTATAATAATATCTAGTTGAAAGAGACAATTTTTTTTATTAATATAAAAAGTTTAAAAATACACTTATAAAAATAAATTTAAAAAAATCTTTGTTAAAATATTTTTTAAAAATGAAAAACAATTTTACTTTGGTACAAAAACAAGGTACAAAAAGAACAAAAAAAAAGAAAAATTTTAACTAATAATCATCAATGCTTGTGAAATCTTTAACAATTTGTGATTATTTTTGGTTTTCTTTGACTTATTTTTATTTTTGACAATTAGTAAAGTTATAACCAATCGTGTCGCATTTAAAACTTAAATAGGCCGCGAGAAAATTACAAAAATAATATATCAACTATCATTTTCTTTAAAAATATAAATTTTCAATAAATTTTTGCTATTTTTAAAGAAAAGAGTTTTTTCATATGTCGCTGGAAATATTTTTAATATAAAGATATGTCGCGAATAAAATAGATTGGACGCTATTGATTTAAATTATAAAATTTAATTTAATTCAAGTTAAATTCAAATTGTTTTTTTTAAATATTATTTTAAAGAAATTTCAAACATTTCCAAATGAAGATTTTCATTGTCCAATTTATTTTTGTTTATTTATTTCTTCTTTCTATTCACATCTCAAATGTCTTCTTATGTTTTTTTAAATGTCAACTTAGCAAGAAAATATTCACAAATCAACAAACATTTCATGTAACAAAAGAATTTTGGTCACTAACAAGCTGTAATACAGTAAATTCTACGCACATTTTTTTCACCAAATTGCACACATTCCATATTTCAAAACATGCTCACAATGAACTTCATTTGACTTGTTAATTCATCTCATACTTCAATTTTTTGCTTACTTGCTCAATCGATATTGCCTTAGGTGAAATTCAAATTTCTTTAATGCTAATCAATTTATTATCTTCATTTTGCATGCATTATGTAAAATAAGCTTTTGAAAAATAAAAAGCTTTACCGTTTTCAAGGTCTTTTTACTTCCAAATAAAGCTAGCTTGTAAAAATTCTTTCTTTGGGGCTTTTTGGATATTTTGTATTGCAAAATTTAATCATTTCAAAAACTATTTATAAAATATATAAATTAAATAACTTTAGGCTACACAAAAAGTTAACCTTTCTGTTGAATGTTAAAAATTACTAATTTCCGTATTATTTATTTTACCACGGAAAGGGAAAAAAACTAAGCAAAACCTATTCTTTCTTTATTGCACAAGATATTTTAAATTAATAATCTTTTATGCTGTTGTTTAAGACTTTTTCTTAAGCTTCTGTGTCACTTAATTTCACAACGTCCCTTTTACAAATATTAAATGGAAGAATTTCTTTTGTTTCGATTTTTTTTATTAAGACCTCATGTATATGCAATGTATACTTGAATATTTTCTCTTGTATGTGTATGAATGCCTTGAATCATTTTTTTCATATATCTAACAAATTTCAAAAGGCTATAAAGTAACATTTAGTAGCTCTTTCAATCTTTATTATAATACAAGATTAAAATATTTTTAATTAAAGTGTTTACAATAAGTTTTTGAATTCTTTTCTATTTTTAGTACATGAAACTAGTTTAAAAATGAGCAATGAAGTAAAAATAAATTAAAAGCTTTACTATAAGGATTTTGCTGTACCAATTCGACGAAAATCCATGTTCCATCAGAACAGTCCAGCATGTTGAAAAAGTGTCTGCTTATTAGCCATGTATGCCTTGAGACTTTTTTACGAACTGTTGAACATTTCTATACATTTCATCGTTATGAATGTCTCAGCTAAATATCGATAAGTCTACGATTTTTACAAAATACCTCTTATCATCCAGGGAAAATTTCAATAAAATTAATAAGTGCTAATGAATGTAACAATTTTTTTGAACTTGCAAGCAAAGAGAACAAAAAGGTTCAACTTATTGTCAGAAATCACAACATTAAAAGTTATTCGAAACAATTCTAGTATTATCATCATAGCGTTAATTTGCCATTCAAAATCACATCATTGAAACATTCAAGAGAAAAAATTTCTCGTCGTTTTTGTTCCAATGACCTAAAATGATAGAAGAAATTTTTTTTTCAAATGACAACAACATGACAATATAAAAGCTACGTTATCTAGTCTATAGTAAAGAAAAAAAGTTCATTAAAGAAATTTTTCTCTCTTTCAAAGTTTATTATTATATACGATGTAGATTAAGCGTTGAGGGACTGCAGATAATTTATGTTGGGAACAAAAAATTTTATTCAAGCATTAATTCAATTAATTTTGACGTAAGTGAGCACATAATGACGTAAAAAAATATGGAAATTGTCTTTGCGATATTTTTGTTAATATTCTCTGAATTGATTATATAAATAAAAAGATACACGTCGTTAAAATCAAAACAACTTTGTTTGCAGACGCATGTTTTTAATTTATTTATTCTTGGAACATTATTTTTGTATGGAAAGAAATTTATACAAAAATTTAAAATTTCTAAATATAAGAAAATAATTTAAAGAATAATTTTCACCTTAAATTGGAGTAATTAGTGCTTTTTCTTAGCTATTAACAAATTATTCATGCAGATTTCTGTTTTCGAACTAATTTTCATTACGAATGAGATATTTTTAGTTGTAAAATCTTTAGTCAATTCTATGTTCTTGTTAAAATTATTAATGGGAATGTTTAATTTTTGAAAAGAACATGAGCTATGTTTATGTAATGAATCTAGGGTTTGGTATTATGCAGATAAGAAAAAGAATTATGCGCTCTATTTTCTTCTTCTTTTTGATTTTTCCATATAAAAAATGAATAAGAAGAAGAAAATTATGCGTATAAATCTTCTTGCTATCTGCATAATGTGGAATCCTAATTAAATCAAATTTAGTATTTAAACACATTGTTATTGACGTTAAATTGAATTATTGTAAAATATGAAAAATTTGAAAGCAAAACTTTTCATATTCATAAATTATCAAGGGTTGCAAACTCTATCAAAATATCAAAATATCAAAAAATTTATTGATACTTTTCATACAATAAAACATTTTTCAATGACTACTCTGTTTTTCTTATCAAGAGATCTCACCCCTTGTAAATTATATCATCCCTTAAAAAACTTGTTGTTTTATTTTCATAAATTTCCTCTTTCTCAAAGTATTTACAAACAAAACAACAACAAAAAAATTGTATCATTTTCTCCTTCACATGTACATAATAATCCCACAACAGCATGGTAATTTTTCAGTGCGCAAACTCAACGAAAATTCTCTCTGAGAATGAGAGATAAGTGAGAGAATAAAAAAATTTACCCTCAATATGACGAAACCAAAGCTAAAGGAAAGAAAATTTTCGTTAATTTCTTTCGTTATCTCTCATAAACGTTCGAAAAGTGACGGTGAGCAGAAGTCAAATAAGGAATAAGAAAAAAGTTAGTGGAAAAATTTTCACAAATTTCTCAATTTTAAAGAAATTTGTGTAAAATTGCAAGCTTAAAATAGTGTCAAAATGTGCACAATAACACAAAGTATGTGAATATCATAAGCAAAAAAATACATTTATTCCTTAAAACGTGAAAATTTGAAAATGAAAATTTTTCCTATTGAAAAAGGAAAAAAAAAAGTTGGAAAAAATTGAGAAAAATGAGAAAAAAGCACGGCAGCTGCAGAAAAGCTTAGGAATTTTTTCGTAAATTTTGTGTTAAAAGAAATTTCTTTTTTGTTGTGGCAGAAAAATCAGCCGCAAGGTGCGTGGTAATGAAAATTTGTAAAGCCTATGTCTCATTATTCAAAAACGATATAAAAGCATTCACTGTCTGTGGCTGAAAATTGGAGAAAAAAATTACTGTGTTAGATAAGATAAAAAAATTTTTTGCCTGTATTGAAGCAAAATATGTGAGAGAAAGAAAAATAGACATTAAAGAGAGAAAAATTAACAAAATTTTGTTATTCAGCTGATTATGATTATGAAACTAATATCATAAAAGAAGTGAAAGAAAAAGACAGAAAAAAGTCAATAATTATTAATGATGAAATAATTATTCGAAGACTAATAATAGGAAAAAATCAAGAACAAAAGACTTTCCTGCTCTTCCTAGAAAATATTAATAAAAGTTTTTATATAGTTTTATTTGAAATTCTTTTTTTCACAAGTTAAATTGAAATGCAATGAACAATAAAATTCAAAAATGACACTAGTGAATTTATTCAAAGAGTTTTGTTTTCAAAATTTTATTTTAATTGTTACTTTTGAAAAGCTCTTATAAAATTTACAATTTATGATTTTTTTTTTAGTTAATTAAAACCAATTGGAAAGAACCCTATCAAAAAATCTAATTCTGATGAACGATTACTCTATTCTCGTTATCAAGAGTTCTAACTCTTTGATTAAAACATTTAAAAAGCGTAAAATTAATTAAAAAACTTAAATTTTAATTTATAAAGTTTATATGAAAAAAGTGGAAAAAAAATATTTTAATTGTTGCTTGAGCTTTATTATTTTCTAGTCTTAAAAATAAAAATTTTCATTCCTAAAAGTGCAATAGAAAATATAACAATGAAAAAAGTCTATCGTTTGTCCATCTTAATCTGTCTATGCAAGATATTGTCAATAACAATAAAAAAAATTTAGTTTGCTAAGGGTTGGAAAAATGGCAGTGTGCCAAATTTTTCAGAGCTGCTGTCTAGTAAATTTTGTAGACAGAAGAAAACAAACGGACATTATAAAAAATTTTTCCAAGGCCCAAGAACTCTTTGATTTATTGGTTTGATTTGTGTGACGAATCAAAGTGTTTTTTATTTTTCATAAAAGAATCAAAAAATGACAAATTAGATTTTAATTCAATTTAATTCGAGCATGATTTAATTTAATGAAATAAAAAATTGACAAAATCAACATTTAACAGCTAATATTGAGTAAAAATAAAGAAATTAAAATGTTTTTATTTCATCTATTAAAATCAAAAAGTTCACATGACTTGGTATTTTCTAGAAAAATTAAAAAAAAAATTATTTTGAGAAATATTACGAAATTATTGGATAAGAATAAAATTAAAACTTTTTATAATTCTCTGCAGCTTTTCTGATTCTTTAAAATTATTAAATTTTCTCAATTTTTTCAACTATTTTTGAACAAAAAACTAATCAATCATTTTTTTCTAGTTAAAATGAATTCAAAAGTGAAAAATTTGCAGTTTTTAGTTAGCTTCAAATTTATTTAGTGTAAAAATGTAAAAAAAAGAGAGAAAAAATTATTTTACGTCACAAACACAAAGACCGACATTGACGAGGCTAAAAGTATTGTACAAAGTTAAAAACAAATATTTTTAACAAACAAGCAAGCGTTGTAATAAAAAAGGAAAATTAAATCAATAATATTGGAAATTTTCTTTAAAGAAACAAGTGTAAAAAAATAAGAAATTTCAGCTCTTATTGATTTTTGTGAGTGAAAAGATGACAAGATGAAAAGAAAGAAAAATCTCATATTATTCATTTAACGCATCAAAAAAAAGAAATATCGCACTGACCTTGTAAACCTTCAGCGATAAAAGTGAGAAAAATTTTTGTCTCTTTGTTGTTCTCTTTTGTGCGAAATTAAATGGACGACCCTTAGGACAGCAACAAAAGGAAAAGAACTTACTTTCATCATTTATTATCGAAGAAATGACACGCAGCGTGAAGTGGTTGGTAAATTAATGTAATGACACTAATAATGGTTAAAGGAAGTGTTTTATGATTAGAAAAGTGATAAAACAAAAGTATCTTCATTATTGAGCTTGAAAATTGTACAAATTACCTTCCTGAGTTATCAAATATCGCACAATGTTCAATAGTCGTCATAATTTACAATAATTGATGGAATTCAAAATATAATCATGTGATTTGTTTGTTATTGATTGTTTTTTATTCTATTATAAGAATGAAAATATTATAATTGTTACAAAGTAAAATATTAAATCACCAAAAAAACTTTGAAAGTGAAATTGAAGAGAAAATATAAATGAAAATCAAAATGAACTTAAATTTGAGGAAAAAATAATAAAAATTTGTGTCGATGAATATTCAATAAATGTGTCCAATATTAATAAAAGTTTACTAAAACAAATAACTTTTGGATTATTCAACACTTAAAACCTTATTAGTCATAATTAAATTTAAACAAAAAACCATTTGAAAGCTTTATTAAATATAAATAAATAAAATATAAGTGAATTTAAAGAGAGAAATATAAATAAAATGTTAATAAACTGTTTCTTAAAATAAAAATAAAACAAATAAAATAGCAGTGATTAAGAAAAAGTCATCAAATTTATTTTCATCAATGTTCTTTGATTTCTAACAACAAAATCTAAAATATTTGTCAAAAGTTTATCAAATATTTTAAAAGGAATAAAAATCAATATTTGAATTATAAATTGATGAAAAACATAATTGTCATAATCAATAAATTAAAAAACATCCATCAAAAAGAATATAAAAATTTCTCTTTCTCAAATTTAAATAAACGTAATAAAAAATGAATAAGTAACAAAAACATCATCCTGAAATATAGTCGTGATAAAAATCTTCACCTTTTAATCTAAAATGTGAAATAAAATAAATTTCAATTTGATCTTCTTTTATTACCAAGAAAGACAACAAGAAGTAATAAAAAGTCATCGTTTAGATTAAATTTACTTAACAAAAATAAAATCAAAATCAACTTTTCAATCAGCAGGAGTCAATAACATGTCACTGTTGAATGTTACAGGTGAGTTTTGAAAATCAAAAGTAAATTACTTTCTTTCAATTTTAAATTAATTTTTTATTTGATGTTTTAAAAAAAACTAGTGGTGTTTAAACACATTAGTGTTTAAGTGTGTCGCAAAAAAAATTGAATCAACTGTCGTTTTTCGTTGAACTTTGACCTTTTTTTGAGCGCTCCTTTGGTTTTAATTTCTCTATTTATTGTGATCAATCGTACACACAATGAAGGAAATTCATTCATGTTTATGTTTATGTTTTTTTTCTCCTCTTGAGACTCTAATTCATTTAACTTAAAAATCAAATAGAAAAATTATTAAATGTTTCATGTTTTTGGTCGAAGTGTGTTGTGGCTCATAAAAAAAATTAGACACAACACCCTTAAAAATTGATTTTACCTTTAACATGAAAAAAAGATAAAGTGTGAAGAAGAAATGAAAATAAATTGAGTTTAAAAAAGTGTGGGATATTTTGAAAAGGTTATGATGCACGGGTGAGCTTCCAACAGAGATTTTTATGTTTATATCGATCAATGCTGATGGAGCATGTTTTTGGGATAATTTAGGTTAAAAAATTTTTCTTTCAAAAAGCTTTTAAAATTCCATGTTGATGTATTATAAAACTTCACACAAGTTATTTTTCAGACTTATCCACTTCAGGCACAAAAGCACCAACTTAAAATATTTAAAATATTTAAAAGTAGCATATCATTCAAAAATCTCAATGTGTAGATGGTTCATATCAAATAATGTCAGTGCATTATGGTTTAACATGATGTTGTAAGTTAAAAAGTTGCAAATGAAGGCATTTTAAAGTTAACCCAGTGCATGCACTCGAGGCATTAGAGCAGAAACTTTGAAATTTTCACAAATACTTGAAAAAGTTTTTAAAAAAGTAGGACTAGTGGGTATCAAAATTGAATATCTATGCGTTATCAGTGCGTGTTGTTACGCTTGACGACAACAAGTATTATGAAAAAATATGTAAAATTCATCACGAAACTTACTGACCTTTCACGACTAAAATGCTTTATAATCGTCTAAACATCCAAAGTATCGAGACTGTCTCTTTTTATTTATTTAAATATAAAATTGATTTTCTTTTTATGCATTAAACAATTCAATTTTTTACAATAAATTTTTGCATTATCAGTGCTGTTTATAAAAATAACGAGCGGATCAGTGTCTTATGACGGATCAGTGTCCCGTGGCAGATCAGTGTCCCGTGGCAGATCAGTTTAGCACTGACATCTCATGAAAAGTTCTTTCAGAACTTTTCAAAAGTACTTCGGTGGCAAGTGGTTTCGTTTTTCCTTTTCTAACACTTAATATATTTGTCAATTGAACTGTGTAAAAGAAGATTTATTTCAAAATTTCACATTTTTATGTAGTATCGAGTCACAAGTAGCAATAAAAGCTTTGCTCGCATTTGGTGACTTGTGACAGATCAGTGCAGTAAGTTGTTGAACGTTTGACTTCGTCAAACGATGAGCTCCGCTCAACTTAACATGCTCGCCCTACGGTCGAGTCATGTAAGAAGTACGAGCTACGCTCGCACTGCCGTAACAGATCAGTGTAATAAGTAGCAGTACGAGCTTCGCTCGCACTGGCGTAACAAATCAGTGTCAAAAGCAGCAGTACGAGCTTTGCTCAAAAGTTCACTTCTAAAATGTTCTTTTTACATTTTTGACATTTGCAGGTCGCTGATTACGAATATGCAAACATTTTGACAAAAAAATGAAATCTGTGATCTGTAGCCCTGATCCATACGAACATACAGACAAACACCTCGGTTTTTCGGCCATAACTCGGGGCAGGAAGGTCCAATTGACAAGCGGCTTTTTTTGTTCGACGTGGAATTTTGAAGCAGTAATTCCTATACTAGATGTTTACATGTTTTTTTGCAGCGTTTTAGAGAAAAATGCGAAAAACAGGTTTTTTGAAATCAACAAAAGTAATACTTCGGTTGCTGAGCACCGAAGTAAAATCAGCTCCCATAACAGCTTTTGGCAAACAATCGTCACAAAGTTACTAAGTAACCATCCATATTAACCACATCCATGCATGATGATAAACTGCAGCTCTAAAGGACATATTTGTTACAAAACTTTCTTTATTGAATTTTCATATGTGAATGCTTGTCAGTATTG
>JACWBX010002862.1:0-11598 GCA_014622435.1 Polypedilum pembai
ATATTCAGGCTTGCCAATGGATTCTAAGATGAACTCTCGCACACGTTTATATTAAAGAGATTTAGTGTGTGTGAAAAGTTTTAATTTAATATTCTTAATTTTCTGCAGTAAAATTGAATAAGAAGAAGAAAAGTGTGTTGCATAATGCCGAGCCCTAAAAAATTTAATTGATAGTAAATAAATGAAATTAAAATTCATCCAAATTTAAATTTTTAACTCATTAAAATATTTTCTAGCAAAAAAATGATTAAAAACAAAACCAATTAGAAAGTAAAATAAAAATAAAAATATTTTTCAGTCTTTTATTACAAAATAATTTCTATTTCTAAATCTTTACAAATAATTTTTGATCCCTTAAAAACTATGAAAAAATGTTTTTATTTTAAAATTTTCTTCAAAATAAAGCAAATATCAGGAATAGCTCTAGTTGAAGTTCTTGTTTCAAAAGCACCTTCAATAAGTGTGATAAGACTTGGTGCCACCATTGATGAACTTGGTGAACTTTGATATTTGTAAAATCTTCCTTTTTGAAGTCTTTCATTTTCGTTAACTGGTTTTAAGTCTTCTTTTTTTGATGATTGTAATTTTTCTCTTGCTCCTTCATAGCCTCCATCAGTTGGTTGATGTGCTGATTTTTGTGCTTTTTCATTTATTTGTTTTGCTATTTCTTCAGCTCCTCTGACTGTGTCTTTGGTTTGCTCTTTTGTGTCTTCTGCAAATTCTCTGATTTTTTCCTTCTTCTCTTTTTCAATTCTTTTTGATGGATCCATTCCTTCTGCAACTTCATGTATTACTTTCTTAACTGTTTCAGTTGCATTATGAACTTTTTCTTTTGCTGCATCTTTGGCACCAATTATTGTTTCTTTGGCTTCTTCAATGATTCCTTTGCCTTTCATCATGACTAACTTTTTGTTGTTCTTTACTGCAAGATGTTTTTATTACGACTGAAATTTTTTTTGCTCTTATTTTATTTTTGTTCTCTTCTCAGAATACGCAAAATAATTTTATTCTAGAGTCTTGGAAATATAATGCAATGGAAGAGACGACTTTCCAAGATTTAAAAAGAGAAAACACGAAATAACAAAATATTTACATATTTATTTGAAATTCAAAAAATTTTTAAAAATTAAAAATTTTAATTTAATAAAAATTTAATATTAAGATTTTTTTAGAAGTGTAATGTACAGTGTAATGTACCGCCGTCCAAAAAATTTACTTAGATGGCGAATTTTACATATAAAACTTTTGCTAAAGTCCCAAGCTGGCAGATTTAAAATTGACTGTGAAAATTATTTTGCATATTTTAAATGAAATATGAATAGTTGACATTTAAGTTAACCGTTAAATAATTTTAAACTCCGAATTTTTATTTCAAATTTCGAGAATTGTCAACTTTCGATTGCTAAAATTAAGGATTTATTTAAAATTGGATGAAAATCAAAATTTCATCTGGATTTTCGACAAAAGAACTTTAAATCCATGAATTTTTTAGTCTAAATTGTCTAATGAAAATTCAACAGAATTTTTTCCAACCAAAAAAATCCAACAGTTTAACCTATCTATTCCCCTGAACAAAACACTATTGTGTACCCTAGATTACAAGAGCTGGCTTTTATTTCTGAATATAAAAACCGCTAATTGTATCGATTATCGAAAATTTTTACCAAATTTTCCGTTAAAATCGTGGAAAGACAAAGATCGACTGTGTTTAAAGTTGGAAAATTTAAAAATTAGTTAGAATTTTGTTGAAAGTTCGTTTTGAGTCACTTCAATATTCGATTTGAATAAAAATTTTACCTTAAAAATTAATCAATGTTTAATACAATTAAGTTTTATTTTCAATCGAATAAATTTGATTTGAATTTTTGCTAATTTTTAATTTTTTACTTGACTGTGTTAAACTACTGGTCTATCAAAAAAAAGTAGTTAAAAGCTACAAACTAGATTCAATTTTTACACACCTCTGGGCTGAAATGTAGCTTGTTCAAAAATATGCCAATTTCACAGTGCAATGAGCTCAAATTATTTTGAAATTTTAACTTTAAATTGTCAACTGAAAATGTTAGTCGTAAAACAGTTTGAGAATTTTTTATTAAAATTTCAAACAGTTTCATGCAGTAAATATTTTCAAATTTTGGATGAAATTTTTCTACTATTTACTTTGCTAAAGTTCTTACCTTTTGTCAAATTCAAGTAACAAAAATTTTTCATTCTTTTTATTTTCATAAAATTTCTACTTTATTAATAATTTTATTTTTATTTTTCTACATAAATTTACTTAATAACTCGTCGTAAACCATTGCAAACAATTGGAACAACTTCTTGTACTGGCCTTGGTTGAAAAATTGATTCCAGAAGTGAAACTGGTGCGCTTTCAAATTTGAAAAAGTCTTTAGTGGGAAATTGTTCTTTCTGATTCATTGTGTCTTCAACTGTTGGAACTTTTGTCTTCTCTGCCGTTGAAGGAATTTTATTCTTTTCTAATCCTTTATCGAAAATTTCTTCTACAGGATGTTTTGATATTTTTTCATGATCTTTTTTAGCTTCTTTACTGGCTTGTTTGAGCTCATTAAGACTTCTTTCAAATTTTTCTTCTCCTGATTCTTTTGGTTCTTTTTTTGTCTTCGTAACTGAATCAAGTGCTTCAACAGTTCCAATTACTGTTTTACCAAAAATATCTGCTGCTGTTTTGACTGTTTCAACTGCTGCTCCTGTGACACCAATTACTGTGTCTTTAATCATATCAGTTGGTCCTTTGTTGTTCTTTGACATATTTTTGTTTTAGACTTTTTCGTTGTTTACTATGAGGTGAATTGTGTATGACTGAAAATTTTTCGTATTTTGTTCACACAGCATTGGAAGTAAATTTTCTAGAATACTGGAAATCTTATGTTTTCCAATATTTTGAAAAATTAACGGACAAACATATATGAAACAGAGCAATGTTAATTTGAAGCAGAATTTAAATAAAAATTAATGGCAAAAATTTCAAATTCAAAGGGAGGAAAATTTTTTAAAAATATTTAACAAATTAACTAAAAATTTTTGAATTTTTTTCGTTATTTTCAAACAGAATTGGCAGGCCAACAACAACAACTTTTCCAAAATAGCCAATTATACTTTTTTCAAAAATTTAAAAAGTGAATTAAACACGATTGCAAAAGATTTGAAGCTTCCACATAGCTTACTTTCCTAAATATTTAAGATTTAAAGTAGTTGGCAGGCCGTCAAATGACTGGTACCGCTGGCCACCGGCAGACGCTGGTGCGCAACTCTGTTTTCAAGGCTTAAAGATTTTCCTTATGTTTACTGTGATTGTTTATGTTTAATTTTTCGATTTATTTAAACAAAAACTTACTTAATCTTTATGACTGAAGAAATGCAAATGCACTGATATTTCAGGCTAAAGAAGCTAATTTAAGAAAATTTGTAAACAAAAATTAATCAAAGAAACACAAAAGACTTCTCAAGCTTTAGTTTGTTTATAAGTTTTCTTTCTAGTTTATAAGATTTCTTCATAGATTTGATTCCACTTACGATTTTCAATGATTTCTTAGATTAGTCTATCGAGAAATTCATACACTTGGTCATGAGTCAAGCTGGTTTAAGATTATACTTGAAATATTTCTTTTTAAATCCATAATGGTTGTCTTTGACAAAATTTTAATAT
Organism: Polypedilum pembai; assembly: GCA_014622435.1. Taxonomy (NCBI): domain Eukaryota; kingdom Metazoa; phylum Arthropoda; class Insecta; order Diptera; family Chironomidae; genus Polypedilum; species Polypedilum pembai. Next base: position 3,671 of record JACWBX010002862.1, read on the forward strand.
GAAAACTTGTTATTTAAACCAGGCAAGCTGAAATGTTTTGAAAACAACATTTTTATAAATTATTTGATGAATTAAGCCCTGGAAAACAAATAAAAATAAAAAATTGAATTTGGTTTTTAGAAATTATATCAAGAAATCAAAAAGTTTTCACACCCTGAAGTTGTCAAAATTAAAAATAATGAAAAAAATCTTTAAATTAAATTAAATAAAATATTTTTATGGCTTTATTTAAATTTTTTCAAGATATAGCTCTAAATACATTTTAAGAACATTTTATAAGAAAGCTCAGGGGGCTGATTAGAGTCACAAAAATTTCTGCTTTTTTGCATCTTTCAAAGAACTTTTGTTGTCTATTTTCATCCCCCTGAGAAAACTTTTTAACAATTTTACAAGCAAAAATTTTTCCACACTTTTTTCACAACAATTCTAATTTAAAGTACAATTCAGACTCAAAAATTATTTTGTTTTTAAAATAAATTCACTTTAAAATTCTTCTCAAAATAGACAAAAGCAGCGGAAGAAGTTGATTTGTTCTTGGTTGTAAAATTGAAATAGAAGCTGCACCTGCTGTGTTATCAAGTCTGTATGGACTGAAATTTTGAATTCTTTCTTCAAAATTTATTTCCTTAATTACTCTTTCTCTTGGTAATTTTGATTTTTCCAATGCTTGCTCTAAAACTTCTTCAATTGAATGATTTGCTGTTTTTGTTTTCTCTTTCAATGCTTCATTAGCTTCGATAAGTTCTTTGAGACTTTTTTCAAATTTTTCTTTATCAAATTCAGTTTGTTGATTTGCATTTTTTGTAACTGCATCCATAGCTTCAACAGTTCCAATTACAGTTTTTTCAACAATATCTGCTGCATTTTTAACTGTTTCAACAGCTGCTCCCGTGACACCGATCACGGTTTCTCTGACTTCTTCAATGACAGTTTTGTCCTTTGTCATAGTTTTTTTTTTTGTTTCACTCGTTCTTTATTTTAAGATGAATTAATTAAGACTAAAAAATCATTTTCATCTCGTGCTCAAAAAACGTTGAAAGTAAATTTTCTAGACCTTTGGAATTAAATGCATAATAAAAAGATAAACAACTTTCCAAAGTTATTTATATAAAATTATTCAAAATATTTTTTTTTCTTTTTAAATTTCTTTAAACAATATTTTTCTTTTCTCTTCAATTATTTCATTTTAAATTGAAATTTTTACAACTTTTAAATTTTATTTCTAGAAAAAAATTTTTTGATGCTTTTTTAAAAGAAAATTAAATTATTATTAATTAATTGTAAGGGAGTTATAAAAATTAATTTGTTTTGCGCAATTATCTCTTGAATCTCTTAGTTTGGAATTGGATTTGATTTTTGGGCAATCGTGGTTATTGCTAACTCACAGACAACGTAGACTGATACCTGTTGTTTCCTAATCTGAATGTCTGCCAGTGGACACATGATATTGTTGGCTGTATGTTTTTGCATGTTCGCAGAGAAATTATATAAAATTTCTTGATTTTTATCACACTTGAATTACAAGCTGGGGAGGAATCGGCCAAAAATAGTCAAATTCTCGTTACCTAATATCCAGAGAGTTTCTAAGCAAAAGTACTTTAATGCAGATATTTTAACTTAATAAATCAATATATCGCTTTAAAATTTTGGTCTAAAATTTTACCTTAAGTAAATGTTAAATTCTATAGTACCAAATTTAAATCATACATCATTATAAGAACAATTTAAGAGGTCGGTTAAGTTGGCAAATTGTTTAACTTTGAAATGTTCACCAATTGCTTAATAATAAGAGCATTTGACGGATAAACAAGAGATACAAGCTCAAATTTCAGTTGAACTAGACATGTCTATGCTTCTCCTCAGCTTGTAACATAAACCTTTCTGTTTAATGACTAATTATCATTTCAAGCTAAAACAAGTTGAATTTAGGAATATTTTCAAGAAAATACCCAATGAGAAATATTTTTTTTCAGTCGGACATAAGTTTTATTGTTCGGCCACCGTTCTTCACGAAGTCCGGCGGCCGGAGTCTGAATATTTAGAAAAGTTAGAAATTTCCGGAAAATATAAGATTTTATATGAAAATTTGGCCGGACTAGATTTAGTCCGGACTGGGTGAAACATAAGGAAATTCTGGAATAAATTTCTCACTGGGTTAATGTACTGACCAAATTACAAAAATATATTGTAACGAGAGTTCTTGAAAATAGATTAAAGCAAAGACAATTTATTGATGTGTTTTTACAATTCCAAAAATCTAATTTGTCTCATGATGAATTGCCCAGTGAAAAATTTAGTCCAGAATTTTTTAATAATTTCTCCGATCCTGACTAAATTTATTCTGACGGCCGAATTATCTGGCCAAACTTTCATATAAAATTTGATATTTCCCAGAATTTTCAAATTTTTCTAAATATTTCGACTCCGTCCGCCATACTTTACGAAGTCCTGCTGCCGGAATAGACTCCGGCTGAAAAAATTGTTTTTCACTGGGTGTGAACATATCGAGCTGGAGACTGTTCATAAATATTCAAAATATGACATTGAAATTTCACAATGAAGATAATTAAAGGAAAAATTTTGATTCGATCATTCTGTCAAAACTATAATTAATGCATGCTTCAATAACAAGTCAAAAAAGCATACATACAAAAAATATCTCTATACATATGCAAAAAACGATAAAATTTATTTCAATAACAACATTTTCTACTCCTTCTTCTTCTTCCTCCACCTTGTGAGGTTCAAACAAAATAACTTATGAAATAAAAAATTATTTTTACAAACCGAAATAAAATTTCATGCATGGGTAGTCTTCCTAAAATTATAAAAATTTTCGCGTAAACAAAATAAGTCACGACAATCTTGTGTATGTCAAAATCTTCTTTTATATCTTTTATTTATATTTAAGTTTTGTTGCATTACTCACATGTGAATTCTCATTAATTTTTTATAAAAACAAAATTTTTTGACAATAACAAACTTGTTTTGATCACTAAACTACATGTGAGTAAGACACACATTTCACACATGAACACATTGAAAAGAGATTTCGACATTTTCATTAAGAGGCTTTTTAGGATATTATGTAACGTAAAGTGGAAATCAAAATCATTAAAAAATTTAATCTGTAGCTTTCTACAATAGATTTTAGCTACTTGCTACAGTACAGTAATTTAACAACTCAAAATGGAAGTGATAAAAGCTCGCGTTTCGCTCCATACACAGTTTCAGACCGTCGTCCATTAATATATATTTTCTTAAACGGCGGATTTTAGGACGAGTTTTACATGGAAGATTTTTGCTAAATAAAGTTGAAATTCGCCAACAGCGAACAACTTGACTGAATACAAACAGTTTTCATTTTATTATCAAGCTTGTGTTATGAAATGAGTGGAGTAGTTAAAAATGTCAATATTCTGTGTTACGTAATAACCGAATAATCTCTAGAAAAACAATACTGATTGCAAAATCGGTAAACATCAAAAATTTATATCAGCATTGTTTTTGATACTTTTCAAGGACTTTTTGTTGATAACATGCAATATGTACTCGCCAAGGTCTCTTCTCTAGCTGCACATTGTATTCTGCTGACAAATAAACTATCGGCGCCAGTAAAGTAGGTTACAAAGAACATACTGTTTAGCCATTCAAGTATTTATTTAACTTATACATACACTTTGAGGGTCTAGCTGTGATCTGGGTACTCAGTGAGAAAATTTGTGCCGAATTTTCTAATATTTCTTTCGATCCGGACTAAATTTAGTCCGGCGGTCGGACTATCTGTCAAGTTTTCTTTTAAAAAGCTGATATTATCAGGAATTTTCTAATTTTTCCTAATATTTAGACTCCAACGGCCGCCAGAATAAACGATGGATGGTGGTCGAGTTCCGGCTGTAAAAACATTTCTCACTGGGTATTTCTGTGTGATCTCAAAAAGTATAATAGCTAGAATCTTCCGTTATTTTTATTTTTTTGAGGTATCAAGTTAATAATTGTAATTATATCTTCAAAATCTTTCGGCAGACATCTGGGCTGCCAGCACGAGTCATTTACCCGTTAACAGCCGTGTCTTTGAGTACTGACCAGTTAACAGCTTAAAAATCCAGCTGATTTCTTGTTTAAAATTTTTTTCAAATTATAAGTTGACTATGTTATTATTCAATTTATTTGAATTTTCAGTCCAAAGAACTCTTTCGTATTTAATAGAGTTTACAGACCTTGCAAAGAAAAGTGAAGCTTGGATAGATGGATTAGAATTTCTTTCCCAGGCGGAATTATTACTGACTCACAGGATGCACTTAGACTGAAATGCCTGTTGTGATCTAATCCTGGCTCACGATAGTGATCGAGTTGACTGTATATTGCAATTTTTACAAAGAAGTTAAATGACTGCTGCTGGCGATTTTTCAAATGAGAAAAGTTTCCTTAATAATGAAGCCGTTTGAGTATCTCAACTTATTAGTAAAATATCAGAATATCACAGCCAAATTATCATTATCATGAGGCTTAGTAAACAAAATTTATCTAGATTATAAACAAAACTGAGACATTTAATTTTTCAATTATAAATTAATTAAATTTAATTAAATTAATTGTCTCAGCCTTGATTTCAAATATTTATATTACTGAAAACAAAAAGTAAAATACAAAAATTTTCCAGTCTCGTTTTATTGTGAAATTCTAATTTTATTCTAATTTTTTTACTGAATAAATTTACTTTATAATTCTTTTTAAACCATTAGTTATCATAGAGAAAAATTGATTTGATCTTGGTTGAAAAATTGATTCAAAAAGTGCACCAACTGCACTTCGTTGATTGTCAGGTCTTGGACTGTTTTTATTGATACTTCCTTTGTCCTCAATTTTCTCAAATTCTCGCTCTCTTGGCTTATTAAATCTTTCTCGAGCTCTTTCAATTATTTCTTGTGCTGTATCTCTTGGTTTTTCATAAGTTTCTTTTGCTATCATTCTGGCCTCATTGAAGTCTTTAATTTCTCTTCCTACTGTTTCTTCAGCAAATTCTTTGACTTTTTTCGATGTTCCTGTTTCAACATCAAAATCTTTTGGTGCTCTAAGGACAGTTTTTTCAACTTTTTCTGCTGTGTTGATAACCGTTTCTATTGTAGTTCCTGTTACACCAGTAACTGTATTTACTGCTTTTTCAACTATTCCTTTGACCATTTTAATTTTTTTTCTCTCGTTCTGAACAATAAAGTGAATTTCCTAAGACTGAAAAAACTTTGTAAATATTTTGAACGAAACGCGCAAAACAAAAAATGTTCTCGAGCTATGGAAAAATATTACGCTGTTTGTAGGCTTTCCAATATAGTTGTTTGTAAATTTTATGATAAATAAAAGCAATGTTATGAAATTTTATTGAAGAAAGTTGAAGTAATGAAATAAAAATTTTAAAAAATTTCATTTGAACTTTTACTTTTACTTTTATTTTTTATATTATCAATATTTGAAAATTAGCTGCAGTTATTTTTTCTCATCAAAATTTAAAATCTGTAAATAATTCATGTCAATTTTATCTTGGTTGTTGTTTTAACTTATTGATAATGTTACTTTAGGTTTCACTATATTTTGACTAATTGTGGCTTAACAAAGATCATTTGTAGTAACTTTTGTTTGCTTACAGGTTTTAGTCTGCGTAACCTATGAGCTAATAGTCATTAGAGCAAATTTTTTCCATTACAATCTAAAAATTTGATAAAGTCAATTCACGTTCCATTTTATCTTGAATAATAGTGATAATAATGAAGCTCTGTGAAGAAAGTTTAAGTAAAATTTATCTGTCTTGCAGGCTCTAATCTTTGTAACTTTTAAACTGTCTCCCTACGCAATATTTTTTGTAATTTTGCTCTAAAATTCTTAACTGTTTATCTAATTTATGATATAGTAATAGCTCTAGTAGTTTATTCTTTCAATTTTAAAAAACTCTTATGATCAATTCAGATTTTATTTTATATTGAATAATATTGACAACAGGCAAGCTCAAAGAAGAGTGCTAAAGCAGCATTTGTTTGCTTAGAGGCTCTGATAGTAATCTTTCTTTTGCAGTCATAACTCTGCCTCTCATAAATCGTAAAATTGAAATTTAGAGACCCTTTCTACGAAAGTTCAAGTTTTACATTATTAAATAATTTTTACAGAATTGAAAGCGAATGAAATTTTACAAAATTATTGAACTATGAAATGTCAAGGTCAAAAAACATTGTCCTCTCTAGATATGTTTACTCTAATTAAAATATTTTTAAAAACAACAAATTTTTTTAGATTATTTTTATTTGACCCATTAGATCAGTTAAAGAACATTATTTACAGTATATAAGATAAAATATACATAAATTTAAACCATTAACGATAGCTAATTACGTTTTAACTTAATGAGAGAATTTTTCTACAAATCTAATTTTATTTAATTATAATAAAACTTAATTCTAAAGATATTTCAAAGCCTTCTAGATTAATTTATAAGAATAAAAATTTATCGCAAAATTTTCCTCAGATTATAGCAAATAGCTGGGATTGCTCTTGATGAGTTTACGGTCTCAAACATTTCCATGTTATTTAATAACATTGTTGTTACTCTTTGTGCAGCCATTGGTGGTTCGAGGTCATAATTGAAGCGACTAGTTCTGAGAATGCTTCCATCTTCCATGTCACTCTCTGATGGTGCTCTAAATCTACTCTTTGCACCTTCACGTTTTCCTTCAAGTTCGTCTCTTGAGTTTTCATTTTTGTCTTTTAATTCAGCATTTCTAAGCTCTTCACCGCTTTTTTCAAAAGTTTCTTGTCCAAATTCTCTCATTTGTTCTGCATCTCTTGAAGTTTCATTAATTTCATCAGCAACTCCACCCAAACTTCTTTTGATTTCGTCTTTTGCCTTCTTAACTTTGTCTTTTGCTGCATCTTTGACATCGATCATTGAGTCCACAGCTTGTTCAACAATATTTTGTCCCTTTGACATTTTTACTTTGTCTTTATGAATTTTTTACTGCACAATAAATTTCAGTTGTTTTTTAGCCGGTGAATTATTTTTCTTTATTTCCTTCTTTTAGCTCTTTACTACTCAGTGAATATCGTTAAACTGTTATTCGTTTGTGTACAGCATCGAAAGGAAACTTTTTAAGCTAAAAATAATCAAATGGAAGAAAAACAGCTTTCCAATATTTTTTTTACATTGAAATTACGCATTAGAAATTTTTATTCCTTGTTCAGAGTTTTCAAATGTGAGTTTTTTTGTTTCCTATAATTTTTCATTTTGTCCGTCAAATGAAGAAAATAATGGTTGAGCTGGATTGGATTATAGTTTTTTCCCAGGCGGAGCTATTGCTAACTCACAGGTGCACGTAGACTCAAGTGCCTGTTGTGACCTAATCCTGGCTCACGACAGTGATCGAGTTGACTGTATATTGCAATTTTTACAGAGAAGTTAAATGACTGCTACTAGCGATTTTCAAATGAGGAGAGTTTCCTTACCAATAAAATCGCATGAGTATACCCACTTCTCTATAACATTACAGTATCTCAGCCAAGCTATCACTATAGTGAGGGACCTTACCTTTTTTAAAGTGCGTTCCGAGAGCACTTGAGCAGTCGAAGTATCTAAAGTTCTGAAAAATTTATGAAAGAAAGCGCAGCCTGGACTCGAACCCGGACCAGCCACTACGCTATTTTTCAGATTAAGCGCATGAACCTCGCGGTCACAGAGGCGCTCAACTGCATGGTTGAGTTAGTAAAACGCAAATTTTTAAGAAAATTTTAAAAACTTTTTTTAAGCTAGCTGACGTTGGGGCTTTTCCATACGTTGTTACTGATCGAGGCTCGGGAGTAAAGTGCGATCGATATAAATAAAAGTAGACAAGTTTTGTTAAGAGTTCGCGTTAAATTATTTCTATTTTAAATACACGAAAAATGAT
>JACWBX010002862.1:11618-24887 GCA_014622435.1 Polypedilum pembai
ACTGTTATTCGTTTGTGTACAGCATCGAAAGGAAACTTTTTAAGCTAAAAATAATCAAATGGAAGAAAAACAGCTTTCCAATATTTTTTTTACATTGAAATTACGCATTAGAAATTTTTATTCCTTGTTCAGAGTTTTCAAATGTGAATTTTTTTGTTTCCTATAATTTTTCATTTTGTCCGTCAAATGAAGAAAATAATGGTTGTGTTAGTAAAACGCAAATTTTTAAGAAAATTTTAAAAACTTTTTTTAAGCTAGCTGACGTTGGGGCTTTTCCATACGTTGTTACTGATCGAGGCTCGGGAGTAAAGTGCGATCGATATAAATAAAAGTAGACAAGTTTTGTTAAGAGTTCGCGTTAAATTATTTCTATTTTAAATACACGAAAAATGATTCTTTTTTAAAAACTTTGTCTTTGCTGTGTGAATGATGAAAGTCTAAAGGGGGTTGAAAGAAATGATTTCAGTCGCCTGCACTTTGAGGGGAATGATAACTGAATCTCAAACACAGTCAAAGGCGGTTTTATAAAAAAGAAAATGAATCAAGACTCTATTCTTAACAATACGTAGAAGAATTAAAAAAAAACAAGTAACAAATATTCTACTTTGTGATGATAATTTCTAGTTACTCGACTGTAGGATTCGAATCCAGAACAATCAGCTTGCTAGGTCATCGTTTTACCACTGACTTATCACAGCAGCTCAGAACTCAATCTACTTTGTAATGAGTAAATATTTTTTATGGTCGAAACAATGATAATTTTTTGGTTAAATCTGTGAAAAGTTATAAATTTTTGAAGCGTTTAACGAAAATAATTGCCAAGAAAAATTGTCGATTTCATTGAAAATTCATAACTTTTTACAGACACAATCAAAATTTACTATTGATGGCTTATCATAAAGCTTTTTGTTTTTAAAATAAGCAAAATAAAAATTTTAACGAAATTTATAGAAAGTTGTAGCTAACTTTCAGGATAATTGTCGAATTTCAACTATACAACTTTGATTGAAAAAATGTTGCTATCGTAGATGTACACAGAATAAAGAATTTCATAACTGTCATAAAATTGGATCTCATAAAGTTACTTTATGCCAGAATAAATAGTTTAAACTTTATGATAGTTATAAAACTTTTATGAGACATAAAAAGGTTGTGTGGGAAAAATTTCATTAGTGTCACAAAGCACACTTTTTTCCCTCATAAAGTCACTTTAAGAGATTCAATTTTGTGCCAATTATAAAGTTTTTTTCAGAGTGTAACAAATTTGTCTACGTATTCAAAATCTAAGCATAGTCCGTAGAAGAATGTATGAAAAATTTTGTAAACCGTAAACAGATGCGTGTTAATTTTGTCTTCTTAGACAAGTTGGTAGACCGTAAACAATTATTTTTTGTCTGAGCAGGTATAATTGAAAATTATCAATATCTTAAATAGCAACACTGGATTGAAAAACATTTCTAGCTGTTTTTAACGGCTTATATTAATCAATTTTTGTTTTGAAATTTGATTTGAAGTTTAACTGACGTTTTTAAGATTTTACATCAAAAATAAATGTAGAATACTGGAACATAAAGCTGAGCGTTTTTAAAATCTAAAAAAATAACTGTTTTATGGTATTTTTCAGATTTTCTTACAAAAACTAGTTAAATTAACCATAAGACTTTGTTTATTCTTCAATTTAAAGTTTCCAAATTTTTTTCTTAATTGTTCATAGATTAGAGAACAGAAGTATTCTTAAATAAATTCCGATTGTATCAAAGCTTAAATGAGAATTTTGAGTAAAAGAAATTCCGAATTTCCTAAATCTTCTTCTTTCAATTTTTATTAAAAATATTTTTAATATTTTAAGCAAAAAGTAAACACTCTTAAAAACGAAAAGACTAAGAATTTAAACTTAAGAAATTTTAATAAGATAGATCAGTGGTGTTTAACCTTTTTTCAGCCACGACACACTTCAACCAAAAAAAAATTTCTTCGTAACACACCAAAATATTTTTTCATAAAAATTCTATTAAAAAATTTGTAGGGTTCGGAATTATGCAGATAAAAAGAAGAAGTATGCGCATAATTTTCTTCTTCTTATTCATTTTTGTATGGAAAAATCAATAAGAAGAAGAAAATTATGCGCATACTTCTTCTTCTTATCTGCATAATTCCGAACCCTAAAAATTTGATAATTTCTTTTTCATTTTTAAGTTCAAGAAAGAACAACAGCTGATTTGTTATTTTTCTCTCCGACACATTAAGACCTTCGCCGCGACACAATAGTGTGTCAAAACACACCTAAGAATTTTTTTATTTAGTTAATTTTGTTAAATTTTTTGTTAGAATTTTTTCCCTTTAAATAAAAGAAATTTAAATTTAATTACAAAAATTTGATCATAAAATTTCTCTGAAAAATTTTTAAAACTTTTTTTAAATACCAAAAAATTTTTCCAGTCTTGCATTATTATGTAATTCTAATTTTATTTACTTATTAATATTTCCTACAATAACGATTTTTAATAAAAATTTCTTCACTTAATAACACGTCGTAAGCCTGAGAAAACAATTGGAACAAATTCTTGAGCTGTGCGTGGTTGGAAGACTGATTCGAAAACAGTGATCGGATTGAAAACATTTCTATAATATTTATCTCTAAGATGCTTTTGTTTTTCTTCCATAGGCTTGTTCTCTATGTCATCAGAACCTTTGACTTTTTTAACTTGTTCTTCATATGTATCTCTTGCAGCATCTTTTGTTGCTTCAATTTTAGTTTTAATTCCTTCACCTACATCTTTGACTTTTTCCTTTGCATTTTCAAGCTTATCTTTGACAGTTTCTTTAGTTTCATGTGCTTTATCTTTAACTGCTTGTTTGGCTTCTTTCATTTCGTGCTCATTTCCAGTAAAAATCTTCTTAACTGTGTCCGTTGCAGTATGAACTTTTTCCATTGTTGCATCTTTAACATCAATGATTGTGTTTTTGGCTTCCTCAATGATTCCTTTGTCCTTTCCCATTTTGTTATTGATTTTTTGATTTCTTTTTCTTCTTTACTTCACGATGAATTGAATAAGACTGAATTCGTTAATTTAGTTGTTGGTGCGAAGATTTTTTGTTCTAGAGCATTTTCATTGGAATTTATTTACGCAAATTTCCAAGATTTCCAATGAAAAAAAAAAAACAACAAAATTTGACGTAAATTTTCTCTTTAAAAAACAAGTTTTTAAAAATAATTTCTAAATTGTAATGTAAATAATTAAAAATTCCAAAAAAAAAAAAAACCATAAATATCATGAAAAAGTTTCTTCCACTCTGTCTAAATTATGTAACTTTTTCTAAAAATAAAATTTCCAAAAGAATTTAAAAGAAAACAGAATTAAATTTAACTTTTTTTTTAAATATTTTAAAATAGAAAACTTTTGAAATTGTTTCAAAACTTAAATCAAATTTCTTTTGTTGTAAATAAAACTTTCAAAAAACTAAAGATGAAAATTCAAATTTTAACTAAACAAAAATTTAAAATTATTTCAAAATATTATTAAAAATTTTTTTTCTTTAAATAAATAAATCTTCTAAAAAAATTCATATTCAAAAAGAAAATTTTTTTTCCAGTCCGTCATAATTACGTAATATTTTTACTGTGAAAAAAACTTCCAAAAAAGTTAAGATAAAGACAAGAAATAATTCAATTCTTTTAATTTTTCAAAGAATAAAAATATTTCAAAATGTTAGTCAAAGAAAGATTTTTCTGTCATTAAATCTTTTAAAAAGTCAAAGATAAAGTCGGAAAAATTCAAATATTTAATTTTTCAAAAAGAAAAACTTAAAATCTTATTTAATTAAAAAATTTCAAATTATTTTTATTTATATGTAAATAAACAAACAAAAACAAGACAGAAGAAAAAAATATTTTTAAGAAATTTATTTATGAATTATTTTAAAATTGTTTTCTTTTTTCTGTAAATAAACAACTAAAAATAAAAATTTCTTCCGGTTTCTCATAATTATGTAATATTTTTTCTGTAAATAAATAAAATTTCCAAAAGAAGAAGAAAATTAACTTCCAGTCTGTCAATAATTATGAAATTCTAATTTTATTGAATATTTTTTTCACTCATTTAATTTGCTACAATAATATTAAGTAATGTTCGTTCAATTTACTTGGGAACTCGTCGCAAGCCATTTAAAACAATTGGAACAACTTCTTGTGCTGTTCTTGGTTGAAAAACTGATTCGAAAATGGCAATTGGATTGAAATTTGATTGAAAATTGTTATATTTATTTTTCAAATGATCTTCTTTGGTATCCATTGGTTTCCATTCCTCACTTGTTCCTTTGACTTTTTGTTTTGCGTCATCAATTGTATCTTTAGCAGCATCTTTGGTTGCTTCATACTTATCTTTGATGCCTTCACCTGCATCTTTGACTTTATCTTTTGCACTTTCAAGTGTATCTTTGACAGCTTCTTTTGCGTCATAAGCTTTGTCTTTAATTGCTTCCTTTGCATCGTATGCTTTGTCCTTGATTGTTTCTTTTATATCATGGGCTTTATCCATGAGGTTTTCTCTTGCACCACATGCTTTATCTTTAACATCACTTGCCTTATCTTTAATTGTTTCTTTAGCATCGTGAGCTTTATCCATGAGGTCTTCTCCTGTTCTTGCACTAGCTTCACTTGTCTTATCTTTGAGTGTTTCTTTAGCATCGTGTGCTTTGCCCTTAATTGATTCTTTCGCTTCCTTCATTTCATGCTCATTTCCAGTGAACATTTTTTTAACTGTATCTGTTGCATTGTGCACTTTTTCCATTGTTGCATCTTTGACATCAATGATTGTTTCTTTGGCTTCTTCAATAATTCCTTTGTCCTTTCCCATTTTTTAATTATTGATAAATTTATTAAATTTTTTAAATTTTATTTCTTATTTCTTCACTTCACGACGAGTTGATTGTGACTGAGTATTTGAATTTCGTTGTAGCACAATATAAAACTTCTAGAGCTTTTATATTGGAAGCGGCTCGACAAAATTTCCAATAATTCCAATAAAATTACAACAAAAACAAAACGGAAATTTTTTTAACTGGAAATTTTTGTTTTTATTTTTGTTGATGTTTATGTTCATGAGTAGTAACAATGAAAAAAAAATATTTTTATCTTGAGACGTTTTTAGAAGAAGGAAAAAATTGTAAATAAATTTATTTAAGTAAATTTTGCGTAAGATAAAAATACTGAAAATAAAAGATGAAGAAAAGTTTATAATTAATTATTTTTTAAAATATTTAACTTATTGCAAATTGAGTTGAAAAGGTGCTGTTTGGCTGCCGGCTGTCAAATTTCAAATTTTATTTACTTTACATTTTTGTGCCAATCTCTTTTCAAATCACTTTCAATATGTAGTAAATAACCGATCAAATAAAAATATTTTTTACGATCGTCATTAAAGAATTTTTAGTGAAGTTTAAAAGAAATTTGAACAAAAAATTCAGCCAAATGGTAGGCAGGCTGTCTTTAAACTTTGTATTGCAATTAAAAACATTTAAATAACTTTAAAATTTAAAAATTTTGAATTATCTTCATTTAAATTTTTCTCTTTTAAATGTTTTAAATTGATTTGCTTAAATATTTTATCTAAGAAATAAATGACAAATAAAATTAGAAATTTCTTTTAAAAAATATTTATTTTCTACATCTGAGAATTATAAACATGACATAAGTTTTAAAAATTGACAGTTTTGAGGAATTTTTAATAAATTTTTTCATTTTTGATTATTTTTTTAATTAATTAATCTAAGAATAAATTCGCAAAAAATGTTAAGAGAATTTTTAGAATTTTTTTAAAAATATTTATTTAATTACATTAAAAACTTATAAAACATTACAAAATCTTTAAAAATTTAAAAATTTTGAAGGACTTTTAATAAAATTTTTCATCTTAAGCAAATTCCAATTTTTTTATCGATTTTTCTTTTTTTTCGCATCGCAATAAAAACACACCTAAAAATTGACCCTCATACCCTTATGAAATTAATTCAAATTCCAGATGCCGAATTCAATGTCAAAATTCAAAGTCAAATTATTTCCAACAAAAACATACACCGCAAAAAGTTTTATTCCAAAAACACATTAAAATTTTATGCGACTGAAATTTGATTTAATTTCACAATTATTGACATAAAGCGAGAAAAGAAAATTTTTTAACTTTCATTCTTTTCACTTCCAAACAATTCTTTAGCTGCGTCTTTGACTTCAATAATTTTTTCAACAACTGAATCTTTTGCATCTGTTAGCAAATCTTTTGCTATTTCAAGTGTGCCGGTTGTGTCTTGTCTAATTTCTTTCATATTTCCTGTTGTTAATTCTTCATTTGGATTAATTTTTTCATCAAATTTTGGCTCAAATTGATTTGCTTTTTCCGACATATTTATTTTTGTAAATTTCTTTTCTTATTCTTTTTTTCACTACACAATCGATAAAATGCGTCTGACGAGTTTTGTTTACAAACAAATACGCAATTTGGAAATCTCACTCAGCCGAAAAAACCGGCTTCCAGTTTTCCAATGTTTTTCTTTCAGAGAAACCGAGTGGAGATGGAGAGTGAAAATTTTCCGTTCCAGATGTTAGATTTTTTTTTTTGTTGATAAATTTCTTCTTCTGAATTTTGCAATATTATGAAATTGTATTTTACTAAGGTCAAAAATTTTTTAAATTTGAAATTAATTTTTATGTTTTTTTAACATGTTAAATGGAGATTTTTGACCTACTCTAAGGTCATATGTCAACCTTCATGGTTTCACTCGCATTAATAATAACTTATGCCAGATTTGTAAAAGTCAAGGGAGAAGAACTCACAAAAAATTAACAAAAAATCCAACAAACTGAAAATAAAATTTTGTTAGTTTCATACAAAATTGTTGAGTTTCAGTGGTTACTCTGTTTTCGCTATTACAAGCTCTGCTTTTGGCTATTTTCTACAGTGCAGTGGACCAACAACTCTGACTTACATGTCACGATTAAAGACAAAAAATATTCAAATTTATTTATCGAAGGTTAAGTTATCTAAAAAGTTTTACAAAAGAATTAATATATTAATTGTTATTTTAACTTAGTTTTAAGTTACTTATCTGTCAGATAATTAGTGAATTGTTCAGTTGATTAATTGACACTTGCAAATCGGCTGTTATTCATGTTTCATTTGACAAATCCACTGATTTAGTTCCGAATATTTAGATTAAAAACAAACAAATATTTTGTTTAAAACAGTAGCTATTTGGATAAATCTAATTAAAAATTTCAACTAATATTCTGAATACATTTTAGCTAGATAATTTACAGTTAAATCAGCTATAAAAACTGCTAATGTTTTCCATTTTAAAACCGTTAAAGTATGTGTTAGAAATCTTGATAAATGTTTAGACCACGAAAACAGAGTAAGTATTGAAATTCAAAAATTTTTGCTAATTTATTAGATTTTCTCATAGAGTTCTTCCTCCTTGCTGCTAATATTCTTTACTTTCTTATTCTATTTTAAAATTTAAGTTAAAACTTTCAATTTAAATCACGTTAGTTTACAGTCAAAATTAAATCAGCCAAAGGCGAACCTTAACAAAAATTTTCTATTTTATATACGGAAGCCGAATAAAAATTTGACTGTGATAGACTGAAGTTTTTACTCTTTAGAAAATTTGTTCTATTTTCTGACTTTTAAAAGACTTTTTGTCAACTTTTTTTAATTTACAAGAAGTTTCAATTCGATTCTTAAAACAAACAAATTATTGAAAAACTCTAGTGGAGACAACTGCTCATAGCGAACACTAAATTAACACTGAGACACTAAAATTTTCTTTGTTTAATCAAATAGATCTTTTGTTAAAATTTTTCCTTTGCAAAAAAATGAGTAAAATCCAAAAATTTTATTAAATATTTTTGATGCATTTTAATTTTTTGCAAGGGAAAATAATGCTCTTAAAAAATTTAACAAATTCACCAAAAAATTTTGATAGTTTGGTATGAAATTTTTAAGCTTCAATTTCTACTCTGTTTTTGCTAACAACAGTTGTTTCCCTTTGATTTTTAGATGCTTTTTGATTAAGTTTGAATTTCTTGTAAATTAGTTTAATTTTTGTAACAGTCAGGAACTCTAACGTCTTGCAAATTTTTGAAAAAAAAAAATTGCATAAACCGTAACCAAGCACAAAAATTTTTTCTCTCCAAGAGCCAATCCTAAAAATATAAAAAATTTAAATTATTTTTGAATTTTTTAGTCAAACCTAAAAAGACACAAAAATTAAATTTTTATAGTAAAATTTTAAATTAGAAAAAAGAAATATTTTTTTATCAAATATCACAACTATTAAATTTTTATTTACTCTTCTACATTACTTTTAAATTTCTTACATAAATTATTTCAGAATTTTCCTAAAATTATTATAGACTACAGGAAAAACTTGATAAGTTTTCCTAGGATGAAAAATTTTATTAAAAATTGATTCTTTTTGTGCTGCAATTGGTTCAAAACCATCAAATTGTTCAAAGGTGTCAAGTTGTTCATAATTATTTTTAAGATTTAATTTTTCTTTGGCTCCTTCATAAGTGTCTGCAACTGTGTCTTTTGCTTTTTCAATTTTATCTTTTACTGTGTCAATCACTTTTGTATGTCTTTCAACTGAAGCATCAGCTTCTTCTGAGATCAACTGTTTCGCTTCTTTCACTTCTTTTTCATTTCCAACTAAAAGTTTTTTAACTGCGCCTGTTGCATTTTTAACTTTTTCTTTTGCTGTATCTTTAACATCAAATATTGTGTCTTTTGCTTCTTCAATTATTGCTTTGCCTTTCATGATTAACTTTTTTTTTGGTTACTTTTTAACTTGACAATGGGTTAAATGAAACTGAAATATATTTTAATATTTTATAAGTTACGCGAAGTCATCAACGTGTTTCTGGGGGACATTTTGTAAATTAAGTAACACAAAAATTTTTTTTAATAAGCAACTTCTAGATTTCACGTTATTATAAAAAATATTTGTTTGAGTTTTTGTTAGATAAGCATGCGTACTCTGAGCGGAACTCGAATTTTCGTCTGTTGCTTGTCGTTAACATGTTTTTACTACTAAGTTAAAGTCTGAGATATTCTCAAATTAAACTTTTTATCTCAAAATTACTGACTCAACAATTTTCGTTATTTAAATTTTAGGTTATTGAAAAGGTTGCAACATTTCGTATTTTTTAACAAAAAGGGAATCAAAAATATAGTAAAATAGTTTTTGTAACGTTGAAATCAATTTACATTAAGGAACATCGTATCGCACTCATTTAGATAATAAAAAATTCAAAATTGCTTTAACAGGTTGTTGAAACTTAGGTATTATTTATAGTAAATTTTCTCATTGCAGTTTACTCTAAATAAAATCAATTTCATGCGAATTTAAACTCAAAATTTCTATTAAAATGTATAAAAAAAATTTCAACAAAGAATTGTTTTATTTCAAAAAAAGCTGGTTTCTATATTTAAATTGTTCTTGAATTTTGTTAGTTTATTGTGTGAACCTTGATAATAACAATGACTTCTGAAGACAAAAGATAAAGTTAGTAGTCTGTCAGACTTTGATAAATCTGCTAATAGTTTAATATCAATAACAAATGACCAAAAAATAAGTCCTCACTACAGTGTTTTTTCGTATATATCTACGGTCTATGGCCTACGTAGGTTTTACCGTAGATTTTACTTTTGAAGTTAATTATCTACATGTAGGCACTTCTTAGGCGAAATATTTTGCCTACGGCCTATGACTTTTGCTTTCGTATACGAAAACCTTGCAAAAATGCTTAAGATCTACGAAAGATATATAATTTTACCTAAAGCAAAAGTCGTAGACCTTAGGCAAAATAATTTGTTTACAAAGACAGTATCTGTGTGTAGGTAGTTGTCTTCAAAGGCAAAATCATAGGCTTTATAAGAGTTAAAAAAGTTTTATAAGACACAAAAAGTTTGTATGGATAAAAATATACTTTTTTTGCCTTATAAAAACACTTTATGAGAGCTAACTTCATCTTAGTTAAAAACTTTTTTTCTGTGAAATAAGTTCTTTAAAAGTAATTAAAAATTATGTTAGAAATTAATTTTTAGTTAGGTTGAGTTCAAGTGTCAATTTTAGGCACGTCAAAGTGAGTCATTTTTAGCTTGTCAGATATCTATAGATATAAAAGATGTTATTGTTTACGAATAAAGTGAGAGAAAATAATAAAAATATTTTCATTGATGATAAAAAGCATGTCATTTCTCTTATCTTTCTTTTATTGTGTTACTTAATTTATAAACAACCTCCACTTAAAAAATATTCTCGATGAATGGTTTTGAAATTGAAGAATTTTGTTTGCTATTTCATTTACAAACATTCTAGAGAAATTAAAAGATGGAAATATAGATCAAAACTTTCCAGTTTTCCAATAGTTTTGTAACAAAATTCAATGGAAATTTCACACAAAAAAAATTCCTTTCCAGTTTTATTTTGTGTGAAGTTTGTTAAGACTTGAAAATTTAAAAATTTGTGAATTAAATTTGAATTATTTAATCAAGTAAGTAAATTAAAAAATTCTACAAAATTTCTTTTATATTTTTCAATTCATCAAAAGTCTTCAAAAAGTTCTGAAACTTGATTTTTTCATTAAAATAAAATTTGAAAATTTTCTTTCTCATTTTCACACACATTTCAGTAATATTTCATTCTTCTTACAGAACACCGCATATAAATTCATGGCAAATAACGAAATAATCAGAAAAGCAGAAATTATCAACACTTCAGAGCATCCAAAAGAACCTAAAACACCTTTAGAAAGTGTTAAAGAATTTGTAGTTGATGCTATAGATTTAGCAATGGATGAAATTAGTAAAACAAATATTTTATCTGATGGAGATTTAAAAGCAAAAACAAAACCTGAAAGTAAAACAGATGCAGAAATTTCAAAAATGCAAGACGATGACAGTGCTTTTGAGAGAACTAAAAAAATGTTAAATGATGCACAAGAATCAGCTGCTGATAAAATTGTAAAAACTACAAGTGTTGATGTTGAAGAAGATAGACCTGTCGTTGATGAAAGTTATCAAACATCGAAATAAATTCTAAAAATAAGAAAAGAAAAATTTGAAAGTTTGCTAACAAATTTAAAATTTTAGAAAAGAAATCTAAGCATGAAAGTTTAAAAGTTTTGTTATAATCAGAGTTGAAAAAGAGCCTGGCTGACGCAGTAATTTGGTAGTTTTTTAACTCTGGTTAAAATTTTAATTTATTACCGAAGAAATCAAAGCATGAGAACTTTTTAATGTCTAACAAAAAATCAAATAATCAAATGAAAGAATTTTTTAATAAAAATCAAACGAAAATCAAAATCTTGACTTCATCAATTTGTCCAAATCAAAGAATTTAGAATTTTGTTTTTAAAAAGTAAAAAGATTTCTCATGCCTAAGTAGAAATTTTACTTAATTTTTAGTAAAAGATTTTCAAAAGACTTTTTCCAACATTTTATTAATTTCTTTATGAATTTTTTTATGATAAATTTTAAATCATTTTGGCCGCGTAATTTTGTTTGATCAAAAAAATTTTTTATTCCTAAAATAACAATTTTATATGAAAATTCAAATTAACTAATACTTAGTAAGTAGTTATTAGAATTGTGATGTAAACAAAAAAGAAATAAAAATTTAAAATTCTTCTAAAAAGAAATTAAAAATTTTTTAATTGTGTCAATTTTGTGTGTTTTTAAAAATTTTCTGAAATAAAAAGTTTTTTTAAATATTTAAAAAAAATTCATTTCAAAGAAATTAATTTATGATTAAGAATAATCATTGAATTGGAAACTTTTTTTGAAATCTTATTAAACTAAAATTTTGAGAAAAACAAAAAGAGAAATAAAAATTTAAAATTTTTCTAAAAACAATTAAAAAAATTTTATTTGTGCCAATTTTGTATATTTTCAAAAGTCTTCTAAATTTAAAAATTTATTTTAAAAGTTTAAAAAAATTTCATTTCAGAAAAATCAATTTATTGTTTTAAAATTAATTAAAATTGTGATGAAAACAAAAACAAAAATAAAAATTTTTTCATTTGTATATTTTTTGTGTTAATTAAAACACTTGAAATTAAGTATTGAATTTTCAAAAATTTTAATTTCAAATAATAAAATAAATTAAAATTATTTTCTCATTATTAAAAAAATTTTAATTTTTCGTTTATATTTTCAGTCAACATTTGTCATTCAATTCGGTTTGTTTTCATTTAGAAAAAAAAGTTGACAAGATAAAAAGTAGAAATTTTTCCATACAAAATTATCTTCCAGACACAATTTCACAAAATTTCACAATCATCAAAATTTTTCCATCTCAAAAACAAAATAATTGGAAATCCAAAAAAAATCTTGGAATGAATTTAACACGAAGCTCGCGAACGTTCTAAAATGTCGACTTAAATAAATTCGTTACAGAGTTTTCTTCAGTTATTCTCTGTCTCGCAAACGAAGTACACGTAAAATCATAAACTAATGATGGTGTTGGGAAATATTTTAAGAATTGATACCTTTCTCTGCTGCTTCAAGCTAGAGTCAGGAGGAATCTTTATTGGAGCGTAAGTTTCTTGCACTTTTGTAAAATTTTAATTAAAAATTTTTACACACAAAAAAAAAATATTTTAATTTGTTTTGTTTTGATAGAGCACACACCCACTAAAATTTTCCATAAATAAATTTCAATATGTTTGTTTCTTTACTGGTAATTCTTTATAAATTTTTACTATTTATTTTCTTTTAACAATTCAAACATTGTTTTAATTAATTTATTTAAAAAGATTTCGATATTGTTTGAAGAAAGATTTTTACTAACTTTTGTTTACAAAATTCTTCATAAATTCCTAACAACTTTTATTTCAAAAAGAAACATTTTTTTACTCTTAATCATTAGTAAACAATTTTAATTTTTATTTCTATTATTTATTTAAAAAAAAAATTTAAAAATTTGAAATTTCGACAATTCATGAAATTTTTAATTTTAATTTCACTTTTCATTTAATATTTTAATTTTTTTAAAAAGAATTATTGAATATTTCAAAAGAAAAACAATTTTTGAAAGCGAAAACAGAATAAACGATAAAAATTAAAATTCATTTTTATAAAACTATCATAGTTTCTTGTTAGTTTATTAAATATTTTGATAGCATTATTTCACCTCAAATTTAGAGTTGTAAAAGTAAAAACTGCTTTAGGCTACTTTCTGAAAAGTAGTTTTTACCTACTGGCTACGGAC